>SJJU01003659.1:0-15684 GCA_012932125.1 Conopomorpha cramerella
ATAAATTATGAATGAATTCAGTTTTTGTAAAATATATTCTTGATTGGAATCTTCTAAAATGTACTTGATCCCTAGACACTTTTGATGTGTGTAAAATTATTATGGTTATTAGAGGAACTGTTATATTACGTGCATCAGTGTATTAATCTCGCATGGATATTACGTATACATCTTATAAACAGCCATGTGGTGACGGCGAATAGAATACATGCTTGACCACCCCAGCGAAACTTTTTCCGTCGTGGGGGTCGTAAGAGGCGACCGAGGGAACTCTCCAGAGATAGGGCAGCTGCGCTCTCTGCGAGTAAACCATAACACCACTGTTATCGCCTACTCGCCTGCCAACCGTGGCCATTATTGACATTCCTCCCCAATTCATGGAAATCATTGGCGGAGTCCAGCAGTGGACATCATGTGGCGCATGATGATGAAGATGGCATACAACGTTTGTACCTCGCTTCAGTAACCTGTTTGAATCAGCTAGATAGTCCAATAACCAGATGCCTATTTTCACTGGTAGCTTAGCCGTAGCTATTGTTATCAGTTACCTGTAATTTACCAACAAATTAAAGACCTCTTCAGTTAGTTACCTAACTAAGAATGAGTCAAAAGAAGAAAATAATAATAGATTATTACAATAACAATTCAATGCGTCCATTAAATTATTTTGTAATGCTCGTTACGACTATTATATTTCATAATGCGAAGCTAGAAAAAACGTAATATATCTGTGGGATAGGTGATTCGAAACCACGGGAGGTATTACCTAATCGCAATATCGATTCATTTTATTCGATACACCTCACCCCGTCTCACTGAGGATCGATAATTCTGCCCGTAAAAGCAATAACGTACGCATATATGATTTGAATTTCGAATAACTTAATTCTCGCTCTTTGCCGCGCTCAGGAACCTTTTGAAGCTGGCCAGGTGGAATTTTCATTTTCTTTTTTTTTGCCGCAAGAAGGATGAGTTGTGTGGGTGTCTTCTTTTTACAGAGCACTGGATTTACAACAGCGGTTGTCGATTTTACACCTTTTTACATTACACGTAAGGACTAGTTTACATTTGTACGTTGTCTTTTCATATATTATTTTCTGTGACCCTTCTGGAAGATAGTGCTTTAAGTAGGTAGGGAAGTCTAATTCAACGCGTACATTTTACTGCCGTACAGTTGAAATACTAAGCATTTGTAACCAGTTTCATAATCACTTACACGAAGAACTTCACTAGCCTATGAAGTCGCATTAGATTTTATTTCTTTAATCTATCAGATTTGAACCCGACGTGTACACTGGAATTAAAAAAAATCATCTCTATTGCGAAATCTAAATTCATCAGAATTTCACAGCACGCCATCCAACCGGAGGTAATTTTTCCCGATTTGCGTTGAGAAAATCGTAAAATATTTCCTAAAAGAGCTTATGTACATGTCGAATAGCTGAAACCTTACTTAAGCTTACTTAAACGGTTGTAAACCTATAAAAGGCACAGTAAATATTACAGTAAATCTAATCTACCTGTTTTGCTCAGGACTTAAACTGGTAGAGTTTATGCTAGTATTTAAGTTACATATTTATCGTGTTTCGAGTGTTGATATGTAACTCACGCACATTATTTAAGGCGTTGCGCACACAGAACCGACACGAAAAAATATACCACTTAAAATAAAAAATTAAAATTGCATGATGTTTAAAGTTTTATACCTACGCACGTAGTTAACCTGTTCCCGGATACTGTACGCTTGTCGCAAACATTAAAAGAGCGTTTCGAGGAGGGTCCTAGGAAATGTTAACCTCCTTTGCCCTGTTTACCAAAGACACGGAAAGGTTCTGTCCATTTTGTTGCTGTGGGAATAGCGAAAGGAAAATAATATAATCATCTTGCTAGGACGAAAAAATTATAAGAAATGCTACGTAAAACTTACAATAAAAAACATAGTTTAAGTAAGTATGTATATAGCTAGACACAGGAATAGCAATAGAAATAAATATAATATCTGAAGGATCGCATCAGAAATGAAGTGATCCGACAGAGAACCATAGTCATCGACATAACTCATCGGTTTAGCAAGCTGAAGTGGCAATGGGCTGGACATATTAGCCGTAGAACCGATGACCGTTGGGGTAAACGAGTTCTCGAGTGGAGACTGCGTCTCGGCAAACGGAGTGTACGACGCCCTCAGACACGGTGGACTGATGATATGCGCAAGATGGTTGGCAGAAGCTGGATGCGAGAAGCCGAAAACAGATCACAGTGGCGTGCAATTGGAGAGGCCCACGTGCAGCAGTGGACAAATATGGGCTGATGATGGAAGGAATAGCAGTAAATCCTATTTAGTAATTTGAAGGCAAAGTGCGTAAGCTATCACCGAACATTTCACAAAACAAATAGCCCATTTTGTAGGTACAACTTTCTTACAAAGTACCTATTTATACCATGTTATCTTAATTCGTACGTAGGTATTATCTTAAACACAATCTAAATTTGGTTAGTACCTACGACTTGATTGCCACGCGTAGAAGGTAATGCAATTTTCTGTTTTCAATCTGATAAGTTCTAGGAAACGGCACTGCAGGGAATATAGGCTTGTACATGAAATTCCGCTGAAAGTCGGTTAAGATTTCATATATTTATTTATTTATAGAACACATGCGTAATGTAGCTAAGAACAATTCAGGACAAGCATCCAAATTACAATTGCATAAATTAGTATCACATAATAATAATACATAGCAAATGCAATCAAACAAAATTAAATCTATGTCAGTACCTGTAATAGAACAAAGACTCTATACCTACTCTATTTTTTACGATGGAGCACATTTGTTTATATGCAATAAAATTCATACGGTTTACTAAGCGTATATTTATGAGCCTATCGCATATCATCATATCATAATTTATTTAAAATGTGGTTATAAGTCATTGATACAGGCATGGGGAATTAGGTAGGAGACCAATCCAGAAGATTAGATTTGATTTAAATAAATTAGATTTTTTTTAGAGCTAAAAATGTTCTTGATTCCTTGTCACTTTTGATGTGTGTACATTATAAGGTACCCTGTAGGCAGTGTGCGGGTTTCCTAAGAGAGTTATCTAGAGACTCTGAAAATGAGTGAAGTACATAGCACGTAGTCGAAATCGAACACACAACTTTTGATAGCATTTTGAGTCCTCTACTAACTAGGCAACAATTGCTTTCTTTTAGGTAATTACGTCGAGACGTGAAAACATAGATTACAAACAAAACAAGGATCGACTTCTAATCTCAATGCCTACCTAAACAAAATCTTCAACAATAAGTGTTAACAAACTCAACCCACTTTGAAGGGTAAAGGGCCGAAGCAACGGTGGAACGGCTAAATTTGTGGCTAATCTTGACGTCATTAACTGGCAATCTCTTTAAATCACTTGAGGATTCGGGGGCCCGTCCCTTCTTCGTGGCGGGAAGGGAGCGAGCCTTAACTGGGGGGTGGCTAAGCAAGGTATCGTACATTTTTCCTACGATATACCTACATAAACCTAAATGCATAATATATTTATATTTATATCACGATCTGCCAACCAAAATTACACGAAATTACCTTTCGGGGAAATTCCGTTATGCTTTTCTGTTGGGAGTTCGTTTTGAAATTATATTAGGTACTTAATGCACTTTGTGTGATAGGGGACGATGTTGATTGTCATTGCCAGTATTGAATGTACGTAGATACGCGACAGGGTACGAGAAAAAGGTTCTAGTTCGTTAAATTTTGCGCGGAGATTGCCTCCTATGTAATAAAAGAAAGAGAAAGAATTTATAATGTGTATTCACTTTCGGGAATAAAATAAACAAGAAAGACTCGAAATAAAACAATCTGCGCTGTAATTGGCTATCATGATTAGTGCGATTTCGCTTGTTTAAATGTCTGGTAATATGTTTTTAGGTTACGCAGTTTCCATATTTAGTACGGTCCCCAGGAGCCAGGTGTGAAATAATGTGTAAATAAAATGTTTTTTTATTCAATGCCTGTGTATGCGCAATACTCATAATAAGCTTGAGGTAAGACACGCCTAATGAAAAAGGTTTGTGACCACCTGCAACAGCGGACACTGTATCTTTGTAAAAAACGGCCGCGCTGTATGTAAATGTCTTAAAAACCTTTCTGCACAAAAATCCGAGTAGCTTTACACACAACAAGAATAAATATTAGTATCGTAAGATATATTGCTTCGGTTTTATATTTTTACTCTTCTGAAAATAACTTAAGCATACTTTACTATTTCCATTAAGGTACGTATAAAATAGGTAAGAGCACAATGTACGTGCGATGTTTCGTTGAAAAGAGAAAAAAGACACACATGTGTAGTTATTTTCTTTGTTGCTGTATCCAAAGACAGTATAGACGCAGTAACAGAATATAAAACGAATACAAAGAATATTTTGTACCCATAGTTTCTGAACAATTGCGCCTTACTTGTTTCGAACGTTATTTTCTTGGTTCATCGCATTTATGGCTTTTACTCCATGAATTTTATACAGCGCACCGGTTTCGTATACATGCGCGACGCCGCGGCCCCGCCTCCTTGCGAGCATTACACATCTCCTCAACGAATTGTTCTCCTCTATAATCGCCACTAAAATTAATAACGAAGCGAACTCGAAGGTTGTAAAATACGGCGCAATAACCAGACTCCCCTTTACAAGACTGGAGAGAGAGAGTACAAAAAAAAAATGGCCGTCGTCTTGAATATTAAGTAGATGATTTTAGAAATTTTCAACAGGAATTGCTGAGCAACAGTTTCCTCTGATCGATAAAGGGGCTCCCAGTTCCGGTCTCTGCTGAAATTTCGTGCCCGTTTTTATAATCCACGCGGGTTGGGCCCAGCGGTCGTTGGTCTGTGAAAAGTCCTTGCTTTTGGGTGGAAATGAGGGGATCCCGGGTAAGGAATTAAACGCCGGTGGGTCTTTTTAATCTGGATGCATTATCTCCAGCAGGTAGTGGATAGCTAATTGTGTATTCTTTCCTCGCCTTGGACGTCCTTAATCCACCTCCCCTTTTGCAGCCCCCCCCTCTATCCCGGTGTTTCCCGGGATATGGGGTGGGCCAACTAGGCGGAAAGTTTTAAGTAGATACAGAATGTAAATGGCCATTTTTAAGAGGACCTCCCGTACTTATTATTTGAGGGAAGTTTTATAAGGGTTGCTGAACTGCAAACGACCTGTTTAGTGGTGTAGTTATCCATAGAATGTCGCAAGTTTATAATATAAAAGCTTTTATAATAGCCATGGATGATTTTAACGTATAGAAAGAAAATAAAAGGTGTACATTGCATTACATGTTTTTGGTACATTAGGTAAATGTAGGTGTGATTTCTGATCTAGGTATTATGTATACCATCAAACTAAATTTATCTAACAATAATACAATAATTAAAAGAGGCTTCACTATATAGATAGCTATTAAAACTCAATTGTCGTCCACTGCTGGACATAAGCCTCCCCAAAACAATTGATATTAATAAAAAAAACATTTTCCTTTTATTGTAACTACGCAAAAACCTACCCACTTCTACAAGTAGATACCCACAAGCGGTAGTCGGGTAAATAATGCCGAGGTACCTTTGGACTTTGTATGCGAATCCTGGTTCGTATATAAATACTTGTGTGTAGTGCGATGTCGGGAGGGCGGCGGAGGGATGGGACATTGACTTGTCGATAATTTTTACTTTTTTTCTATAGTCCGAACTTTGCTCCTGGGTACTAATTAAAATAGTAATTGCAAGGGAAACGTTAGTTATGTCATTTTAATATGTTTTTTATGTATTACAACTTCATAATTCCAATCAGTGATAAAAACAACAACTGTATAAAGAAATAATATCAACAGCACTGCACCTAAAATAACATTTAATAGAACTCAAAGTGGTAAGCCTATCTATTCAAATTGTTTTGTACACAGTGATATGATGAGAGTGCTGTCTAAACTCTACTATACACTTCCGCTTACTAGGATTGTATCCTAGAACTTACAAGCCCCACTAGTCTAGGTCTTTCTATATCGTCTTTAGTTTAATTACTATGTGGGATCCAAGACAGAATGCTAGTCATTGATTGAGTTCTGATCTATTTTGTTGTATTATCTGTAGATCCCGACTCTAACAGGAATCACAGTGATGGGAATAATCTAGGTCTATTATGTGTTGTGTTCAAGCTGGTTATAAAATCAAGTAGGTGCAACTAAGACGTAGTCTATTTTATTGCTGCGGTACTTTAACAGTTACGAAAAGGAAGTCGGTGAAAAAGAGTCATCTTGCCATAAACATGCCTATTCTTACTAAAATTAACATTACGAACATTATCGATAACATTTCTCCCATCTCTATCGCCAGCGGACGGCGTAGACAATAGCTGTACAAGGGTAGGTACAGTCATGTTCACCCTTCGCTTTTCATATTAATTCTTTACCCTGAACCAGTTTTATTAGAAATTCTCTTTTATAAGAGAAGACACAAAACTCAGTATAATATGTTAACGTAACTTTGTTTTCACATAGGTAGTAGGTACCTAGCTAGACTTTAGGAAGTGATCATATAAATTCTCTGGCGAGTACAAAGGACTTCGTAAACCATAATAATAATTTAAATTGATCTGTAATACGTAAGAAACAAGGTCTATTTAAGCACGCACATGAACTGTCTAATGTAATCATGACTGTACGCATCAACCCTCCTTTATATTTGTTTTTATTTTGTGGACGAGATCATAATGAAAGAGTTTTCCACATATGTGCACAGTTGAAATTTGAATACTGACGCATACTTGCTTTGCCTTCTAATATTTTCTGCCCAATTAATCCGACTATGACGAGTAGGTACTTACATAAACACCCTTCTGTCAGAATTATCAGGTTTGTGCATAGTCTTTTGCTGCTCTTAAGTCACAGTTACATCAATTAGTAGGTACCTTTTCTTAAGGGGAAATACGTTATGGAAACCCAGTCGCCTAAGGGAGAGACTGGCTTGTGTCAATCTCTATTCTTCCCTTCTGCCAGAATTATCAGGTTTGTGCATAGTCTTTTGCTGCTCTTAAGTCACAGTTACATCAATTAGTAGGTACTTTTTGTTAAGGGGAAATACGTTATGGATACCCAGTCGTCCAAGGGAGAGACTGGCTTATGTCAATCTTTCGTCGACTAAAACCCCTTTCATACAGTTAAAGATTATATAATCAAATGTAACTGCCGACAAAAGCAACAATTTTTGCTTTACAGATATTTATTACCTACTAAAAAAGAGTAAAAATACTTAGAAATGAAAACACTACACGCAATTTTTATTCACAAGCGGGGTGGGCATAGACACTTACACAGCAAATGCCCTCGGTTCATAACGTATCTGACGATGGCCTCCATCAATGATTTCCAAGATAATTTTAGGGGAAATGCCAATAATCACCACGTTTGGCAAGCAGGTTGGCGATTGCGAATGGTGTTGTGGTTTAACTCACAGAGAGCGCTGCTGCCCGTCCTCTGGAGAGTTACCTCGGTCGCCGCTTACGACCCCCACGATGGCAAGAGTTGGGCTGGGACACATGTGTTGCATTCGCCGTTACCACACTTATTGCATAGTAAAATCTCCTATTTCTTGTTTCTGCTATTACCATTCTTGGTAGCAGTAGAAGTGCATTAAGTTTCGATTTCCAAAATGGCCCGAGGAAGCGGCATCTCAGCGGCCGTATGCGCGTGCCTACCACTTGTTCACATCGAATATTCTCCGTAAACACATAAAATCCCACTTTATGACTTTAAAATGATTTACGATCTCCGAAACTAGGACACCAAGTAGTACTAGATAAATATCTTTTTGTCCATCAAACAGTAAATGTCCCGTGGATAGCTCGTAAAATGCTAACTTTAAACGCAAATGTTTATTTAAATGTATACGAATACGGATTAAAAATACATTTTATTGTTGTAACAATTAAGTAGCTTGAAATTTACTATTTCTAGGGTCGGCGGCGAATGATGAGTAGTACCTAATTGTATGGGTTTCAATTACTCACCTATTACCTTATGATTTTCATATCTCTCGAATGGAGGGGAAGGTACCGCGGCCAGTCATCGTCTAAAGTTTATAGTGTATAACTACATAATAAAACTAAAGTACATTCATGATAGAAACACACAGAGCCCGCAGATAAAGAGGGAGAAATCGCCCACAACCATATAAAGGTTCGCACCGATAAAAATACTATGTTTATTTTCACGTCCTACATCAACACCCGGCCGGTAACGAAATGACTTAACGCCGTAATGACGTTTCTCGAAAATATACCTTCATGCATTAAAATATGATTGATTTCGCCAATAGTTGTTGAGTAAACATTAGCCACTGAGATCGGAAAACGCGGAACTTACGTTTCGAAACGCTTGTAAATTTGGATCCCTACGCCAAGCGATTTTTTTTTTACAAAAAACAAAAGAGTCGATTCCCTACTCAGTGTCTAGTCCCATTTTTATTATGTTTAGTATCAGTGTACCTTTTAATATCTACCTATATAAATCCGATTTACATTTAAGATACCAAAACAAACTATTAATTGAACCAAAGAACTAATAGCGGTATTTGTTCTATGTTATAACCAGTAGGTAAGTAATTTCAATGTACAAACCTAATGAAAATAATGTAAAATTACGAAATTACTTATTAGAAATGTAAGAAGGTCGTAGTTTCGAATCCGACCGAGAAGCATTGGATTATTTTTAAAACATCACACATACTGCAGCACTCTAACTGTAAATCAATAGGTATTGGAAGACATTTTTATTGTTAATGTGGGCTCTGCCCTAATGCCTGAAGTCAATCTGAAAGAATGAAGTAAAAAGTCATTTATTCGTGCAATACAGACAAAACTTAGGTAGGTATACCACTGGTGTATGCAGTAAATAGGTATATACTATTAGGAAAATAACAAGTCAGCACTAGAATAGAAGGTAACATAAATACAAAATGTAAACCCTAGACTAGTCTTAATATTCATAGTTATAAACTATCAAACTTTCGCAAAAAGGAGTAGACAATAACCTAGGCAGTAACCATAGATCATCAACATCATCAATAGGTAGTAAAACCTGGAAATTAGTGTATCAAATGCTTTTGCAACTACAATCACTATAATTTCCTCATTGGAAATATTCAGGTACTTTCGCAACTAGGTTATCTGTCATAGGTATCTATTTTACACGTCTATCAAATTACCTATAAAACCTCTGCAATATATTTCAATACTTATTATAAGTTGTTACGTCTAGTAACTACACGGGCCTCTTAACTAAACATAATGTACCAACATACATAAAATGTTCTAGAAACAAACGTTAAATGAACATTGTACGAAGTGTGAGAAGCTATCTAAAAACTATAAAATGTTCTATTTAACGATGCCGGCGTGGAGGGAAGCCTGTAGAATTGAGTCTTGTATTCTTGTGTGCGAAAGAGAAACAAAACATTTTCACGTGGTTATATCTCTTTTCACAAGTCTCGCTGCTGTCACATATTTTGGGATCTGCTAAGGCTGCCGTCAAAGTTCCTGCGGATTCATATTAATCGTTATTTTCAATGGCGCTCCGTTATATAGTTGCCGTCCATAGATACGATAAGCTTTAAAAACATAGGTATGTTTATTAAATTGGTGACTTAACTTTAAAATAAGTACCTATAGTCCTAAGGAATATATAGGTAAATAGAGGCTAGATTCGGTTTGGATTCATTTATACCAGTTACCCATTAGGTTAGGTTGACAATTAAATAATTCTGTAAATTATCTCACAAATACAAAATTAAGACAACATTGTTCTTCAGGCTGTTTTTAGCCACGCTTAGGTTAGGTACCTACTACTATTTATTTACCTACTACCTAATGTATAATAACAGCTTAACTTGATACATTTCATGCCACCATTTATTCGGTTATTTGTTTCATTACCTATAAAAATCTTCAATTCATCAGAAGGCATATATGTTTTACTAAAGGAAGTGGTTCAAAGCGGGGACATCAAATTTAAAAAAAAAACTATTTATCGCAAACGTCAATTGACGGGTGCAATATACAGGTAATTCTGCGGCAGACGTAATGTGAGTTGTGATGCGCCATGCCGAACAATTGTCGGTTTTATCTGACAGCTGTTCTCTGTTTGAAAATAGTAAACACGCGATTCCCAAGGCTCTACTCTCTTGTACTCATAGTTAGGTATCATTTTTATATTTTTCAAGTCTAAATAGCTAACTTTTGTCGTTTTCTAGAAGCCTTGTAATCGCGAACGAATGATCTAACTATAAAATAATGGCCTGGAAAATAATTGTAAAATGTCAAAGACTCCGTGTTTCTTGACAGTAACATTAAAACAAATTGTCATCGCAAATCTTATTGTAATGTCATCGTATCGTAACAATAGTAATTCAATCTCAACACTTTTGACAATGAAACGTCTGTTTCATATATTTACTGGCCTAATTACCTATTAATATTCCTAAATACTTTCGTACATAAAGAAAATGGTAACTTCTTACACAATTGCTTACGAAAATACTTCAGAAAAATCTTTCGGCACAAAATGTTCTGTTGACACGTCGAAATAGCGTTCTCTACTTTCGCTTGAACTGTCATGTAAAGGTGTGTTCACGGTGTGTGGAGTTCAAGCGACACACTGTTTGGTGTGCCGCGCGCGGTGTTGACAATCCGCCTGAGCCACAGATGTGACATTTGGCAACATGTCAAACAATGCAACACCGATGTTGTGTCTGCGGTAGCATCAACTTGACAATTGTCATGACAGAATTTCCGCTTGTGCCGACTGATTAATTGTGAATTAAATACTGCGAAAAAGTCCTTTATGAATTGCCAAACGATTTTCAGTTCAATATGAAGAAGTTTGTAGGATAACATGTTATTTAGGTACTTGTTTGAAAATTGTAAGTGGCTTTTGTACCTTGTTTAATATTTTCGTTCCATATTATTCATGTTTAGAGTAAAAACCACTTATTATTAAAAAAAAATATCAATGCGTCAATTTATTTCGGGTAACAAATTCCCATATTTTGTTAGTACTTACACTTAATACTAGATTTAGTAACATACACATAAATACAAAAAACCTATTTCTACTACTTATTACACTAAAAGAATTTGCTGGCTTCTATGTTGACCACAACAATGCCCGATGTAGGTAGAGATCTATGACTAACTACTGCAAATATGTCATACAATTTCTAAAAAAAAAAAAATACTCAAATATTTCGACAAATTTAAGGGCTAAAAGGCCATTTTGGAATATAATTTACTAAATACACATGTCTACTTACCTCGCTCTCAATATACCACGAGAATGATACAAATGACTCAAGCGTCCCGTCAATTTTAATAAGTAGGGTAAAACGGGGCTATGTTGAACCTTCACAGACTTTACAATTACCTAAAATAATAACACTATGGCAATCTCCGAAATTATCTACATAGATAGGTATGGTTTGTTGCATTGACAGGTTGTAATAATAGTCGTTATGGCCGATGGCCGAGTTGTCTGTATTTGGAGAAAAAAATTGGCTTCAGTTTGAATATATAACTATAGATATATTTTTTGAGCCTGCGTACGTAATACGTGAGAGTTTCCAGTAGATAGTAAGTAGCTGTACTTAACAATAACATTTAAAGGGTTCATCAAAGTCCACTCTACCTTACACGAGCCAAAAACCGGGCAATTGGGCAAATCAAAAAAATTACATCCGCTGCCGGCAAACGGGGCATATCATAAAGTAATTTAAAATGGCCACATTTTAAGCGTAAGTAGGTAGCCTGTGTACCTACATAAAAATAAAATTCTGGGAAAGAAATATGGCCGAAAAGGACAAATTTTAACAGTTTTGGCGTCGAACAAAACAAATTGAATATTCAGCTACTATAACTTACTAGCTGTACCCCGCGGTGTAACCCATGGTTATTCCGTTCTGAATAAAATGTAGCATAATAATATGCTATTTATAACCTTCATGGATATGAGTACAAAGTTTCACGATGATCAGTTAAGTATTTTTCGGTTGAAACCGTAACAAACAAACGTAGGTGTAATTCACATGTATTACGTATATTTATATTTCTAAATCACCGTACAAAAACTAAACTCGTTACATAAGGACGTAAGTACCTACGACTCATTCAGTTTTTTTTAACCTTCTGATCTTCAAAAAGTCAATCACGCAATTAATTTTGAAACAAATCGCTCTTTTGTTTTCACCACTAACAATTCAATTTATTGCAAATTAGGGTTACCATTGACTTTCATGAAGATTCGACTGAATTACATTTGTAATTCTAACGAATTGCTTTTGGCAATCGCTTTTGGAATGCACTGTACATACGTACGTAGGTACCTATTAAAAATTCTCAGCCATAACCTTCTAACATCCTTCCATCATTGCTCATTGATAGCTTTGTACATTCTTCATTAATTCATTCATAACTGACAAAGCTATTTCCGGACCATCAGATCCTACGTAGCTAATAGGAAAATAAACCGATGCCGTGTGGTGTCGGCGAATAAAATTCACGTGTCACCACCACAGCCCAACTTTTCCCGTCATGGGGGTCGTAAGAGGCGACCGAGGAAACTCTCCAGAGGACGGGCAGCAGCGCTCTCTGTGAGTTAACCCACAACACCACTGCGATCGCCAACTAGTCTGCCAAGCGCGGTGATTATTGGTATTTCTCCCCATACCTATGACGGAAATCTTGAGGGGAAGGCCCTCGTCCAGCAGTGGACGTTATGTGGTTAAATAGATTTCAATGCTGTGCATTTTTATTTTTGCCAGTTTTGTAAGTGCACCGTTGCGTAGACGCTATGCTAAAACAGTTACTACTCACAAAGTTTAAAATAGAAAGAAAATGTAACATCCTACATAAGCGCAGATATCACATGGCTGCCCACTTACGCTGGGTCGTTGAACTGTGACGAAAAGTGACAAGTTATGTGTCACAGACTTGTCACACCGATGTCAAGGTCACCGACGCATCATCTGTACGTGACGCCGAAAAGGCGAGACGCACGCGACTAACGTCCTTAAAATATAAAAAGAATGTGCTTGTACGGAAATATTTGCATAACACCAACGTGCAGTGTGTAAAAATAGTGATCCGAAAGTGCGTTGAACTGTGATATTCGTGTTTTGGATGGAAGAGGCGGATGGGATCTGCTTTCTTCTTTAATTTATTGGAAGACGGCTTTCAGTCCAGGGCGGTGTTTTCCTCTTTCCAATGTTAAAATTTTCGGACACTAGGTTGTGAAATAAAAGCTGCGTTTTCCTATTTCCGTAAGTATTTAATGTTTCTTATTTATTAGGTCACTAGGTAATTATGTATAGATCACCTCAAAAGTTCTGCAGATAAAAATAATATTTCGCTCAGTAAAAAACGTATGTAGATACGCGCGGTATCATAATAAATAAGCACAAAATCGTATATTTTTCCTTCGACGGCGTTTATCTTTTACACCGTTTTCGAATCTCATTCTTTGTTCATTTTTCTTCTTTTTTAGTTCCGAGATAAGGAAAAAGTTGACATCTTCGGGTTGTCGTTGTCGCAAAGAGATAAGTTATACTGTCTCGGAGACATATCAACACTCTCTGTACCTATATAAGGTATTCAATCTTAATATATTATGTAGGTACCTATGTAATATTTCTGTTCGTTTGTACCTACCTATTTACTTAGGTATTTAGTAGGTATATCCTATACCTTCTATTTACCTACAAAAGGTACCTTAGGTTCGTGAATAGGTACTTCCTAATTTGGGAAGAAGTGACACTGATAAGCGCCAAAATCCATTTTTTATTTAAAGAGACTAAATAATGGTGATAAAATACGTTGGGAAACGAATGTTTTGAGACATACAGGTAGAATTAAGTAGAATCAATAGTAAAATAGTGGATATATTTCCTTCTGATACCGAAATTCGACACCATCTATACACACTCTATAATATGTTATGGAGTATCATAGGTACATCAATGCAGCTTTTACTTTAACATAGAATGAAGCATCATATATTTCTTGATCTTAGCAATTATGTAAGTACCGTAGTAATATAATCAAAGCACGTTGCAATTCATTCAAAAAGTTCCATTGTCGCTTAGCACATACTTTTAAAATCGGCCGCGAAACGAAAATCAAAATTTAAGAAAAAAACATGGCGCCATCACCACCACTGCGCCGTCGCATCTCAGTCACCAATAGTGATAACTTCGTCCCTACCAAACATCACGATAAATAGAGTGACTAACGGCCAAAACTATCGGAATTCAAAAATCAGCAGTCAATTAAAATTTCTTAACCCACTCCATCAAGACACCGGCACCGCCGCCTCAGCCGGGGCCCCTAAAAGTTCCACATCCACCGATTAGGGTGCATCTTAAAAGCTTCTGAGATAAACCCGAAAGAATGCGGTATGACGTAGAACTTAGCAACTTCAGTGAAAAAAGATTCTAATCAGCACCGTCACAAGAGCGAGATTCGTACGACGTTAAGGGGCAGATTGAGCCAACTGGTAGAAAATAGCATAGTGTCATGGCGCGAGGAAGTTCATTCAGCCAATGGGCGTGCGAGGCTACGCTAGCGCCACATTATGGCGGACGGCCGCCGTCGCAGTGCTTACTCATGTTTAGGCCTACACTTTGACATACAAAACATAGTTTTTCTCATTACATTTATTGTCTAAAAATATAATTATAGTAAATTCGAAGTGGCCAAGTGATAATGATTGTCGAGATACAATTTGGGTAAGTTTGTTTGTATTTTTGTTTATGTTTTTTTTTGTCCAAAATTCTTGTTTGATTCAATTGTTTTAGTTTATTTTTTATATCTTTTAAATGTTAATGATAATAAATAGTTAATATTAAATTAAATATAAGTGTGAACTAGACCTTAATAATATAACCTATTTACTTTTATAGGTACTTACATGATTCAATAGTCAATATTTAGGTATAATTATTATAATGTCTCGATAACACAGTTATATTGCACAGATAGTTATTTATTACCGTTGATAGAAAGTTTAAGTACGAATAAATATTACAAAATGAACGTTCAACGATAATTTTAATAGATATTTGCACACATTCGAAGATAGCTGTTACTGAAATAAATTAATTGAATATTTTCAATTACAGAACATTTTTATATTATTTTCCAAGCTTTTAAATTAACAATAGGTATATATGAAAATAAAATGTCAAGGTAAGGAGGTATGTAAACAATCCTTTATGTAGGTATAACTACTAAATAATATCTAGGTATATGTAGTACATTTTGCTAGGGTATCCTATTCAGTATTAGGTGCTTTGTTGTCTTTAAAAAAAAACAATAATTCTAAATATGAATATCACACAAACATATAGAATAATACCTAATGCTTTTATTATAATATAGGTACGTATAATATTTAGACGGGATGGTGGGACAGGACTATGTATCTTTATACCAAGTAATATTTTCCTTATAGGCAGGATGTGGAAGATATCGCTCTCAGCAATAAGGACGCTTTTGCAATCCTTCTTACCTCACTACCATTGTCCTAATACTCCTTAGCATTTGTCAATCAATAGGTACAGAGTGTAAAACAAAGTAGGGAGACTACTACTGTGCTGCTA
>SJJU01003661.1:0-10230 GCA_012932125.1 Conopomorpha cramerella
CACTACGCAGGCTTTAACAGGAGGCCGGCGTACTGACTAACGGGAACCGGTTAGCATATATGTAGATATGGCGAAAGAGAATTGCCAATCTCGTGACTTAGAGGTGTATGATCTATGCCTGCCCCACTGGGAAACGAGCATGACGTATACACACTATATTTATTTGTATTAAAACAGCGAACAACAGGCGAAGTCAAAAGTAGAGTTTGAAAACATTATTTTATTTTTAGTGGACGGACATAAATCTCGGGGTTTCGTCTTAAATCTGCTCAGTTAAAATTTAGTAGTAAATTCTTACCAGAACACGATATTTTCTTGCTCATTTAATGAAGCGTCTAACGTTCATTGGCCTTTCGTAGTAAATAGTTATTTCGTGGATATTTTTTAATACTTATTCTTTGAAAATTGGGGATACGAATGAAATAAGAAATTCACAATAATAAACAATCATAAGTCAAATCAATATAAAGAGCGGACATTGGATCCACCTACGTAAGTGGACATGACAGTCGAGAGAATCGTTTTACAGGAGAACAAATAATAATAATCGATTTAATTCGTGTAGTTTGAATTTTTCATATGTACATGCATTAACACTCTGTATGTCGCGTAGTAGACCCCACACACCTCTAGGAAACTGTATAACAAATTAGCGTCTATAGCTCAGGCGCTTTCCGCCGTAATAATATGGGATTAAGCTGTGTCTTTCTGTCTCAAGCTGAAGTGGGAGTGAGCAGGCCATATTAGCCGTAATACCGATGACCGTTGGGGCAAACGAGTTCTCGAGCGGAAACCGCGTCTCAGCAAACGGAGTGTAAATCTCCCTGAGACTAGGTGGACGGATGATATGCGCAAGGTGGCTGGCAGAAGCTGGATGCGAGAAGCCGAAAACAGATCACAGTGGCGTGAAATTGGAGAGGCTTATATCCAGCAGTGGACAAATATGGGCTGATGATGATGATGATGTCTTTATGTACGTGAAAACTTATTCTTTTATATACAGGTTCTGAAACAGTATTTTGACAAACTCTATAAACCAATTGTAAATTATGTGTGAAGAGATCGGATATTTTGTTATCCGGGGGCATTGCCACCTGCTGAAATGGGGCTTACTACAGAGATAAACTTCAACTCGAAAGGGATTATCAGTCTCGTCCTGTATAGTATATGATAAACAACAATCCCTGTCTCCCACCAGGTGGTGATCAGAGGCCCCTCTTCGTTCTGTACTCTGATGAGGGTGCTGAACAGCTGGAGCTGTACGTGGGAGAGATCGTCGAGTTTGTGTACGAGGACACCAACGGAGACCACGACCTGGTCACCTTCAGGACCAACGTGGCTGATGGCAGGTCGGTATTCAAATAGGACGAACTGTTTAATTGCGATATTGATCAGGAACACTTAATATCGAAACCATACAAAAAACATGGGTATATAGCAACAGGTATCTACGAGTATGAAATATCAACAGAAAATTCAATATATTTACGCTTGATTTTAGTGATAAAAATTTTAAAACACTGTCGCAAATTCCAGCAAATGTAAGTCTCTGTTTTATCTCACGCCAAAAATGTTCCTCACACAAGAATCTCCTTAAACACTAATGTGTAAACAACCCATACTTTAAGTGGAGCTGCCCTGTTATGCGAACACTATAATTTATATAGGTAACCCAAAATAAAGGGTACCCTGAAATCGTTTTACTAATGTACTTTAACGTCCCTCGTTCGGTGAAAAATCTCAAATACCATCAAGCCGGCAGTCGGTACCACGTTTCACGATCATCATCATCAATCAAACGCACCGAGTATGAATCCAACTGCAAATTTTGAGCTATCGCCTGTTAGACCCTTACACAAACGCGATTTGGTAGAACCATTTATGCAAAGAACCACTAAGGAAGTCGAGATCAATTTAATCATTACTATGTACACCTGAGAGGTCAGATGGACGGAAATGGCATTAGATCGGCGAATCAGTCTTTGTTCTATGACATTTTTCATAATACGTGCGGACGAAAAAACAATTATAGAGTTTTGTGGTTATTTTATCATAAAGTACTATTACACTTCACTCCTTTTAATCCCTAAGTGGGGTAGACAGAGGCGCTTGCTAAGTTTTTTTTTGTACTTACCTTTTTACTTTGACACTTAGCATTCTTTTATTTGATTGTCTTTGTGACATTTCAATTATCAATTAAACATAATCAAACTTATCAATTAGCCTACAATGAAATCTCCAAAAAATTGCCATTGATGTTTTTAATGACAAATTCCCCAAATTCAGGAAAACAATTTTATTATCTCTGCAATTGCTACTTATTTCAATTAACATTTCGCGTCAGTTGGTTTGTATATTTTGCGTGAGACGTGTGAATATTTACTTTGTACTTTTATGCTAGTTTTTTCTCGTGTCCATTAATCTCATTTTTCACTGTCAAATGTCATTATATTGATTGTCTTTCTTGTTTTGTATTACAAGAGCAACTTCGTTGCACCAATAAATTGATGTAGCACAGCCTATAATTGAGACAACACTTGATATGTCACTTGGTACCTTTCACAAACTTATTGTTTCTGTGTATGTCTTGTTGGTTGTCCTCAATGAATAAAATAAAATACTTAAGTCCAGAAAAATGTGCGCTATGTTATTTTTAGGAAGTGCATACGGTTCAGCATTTTTAGACTACATAATTTATGAGTTTAAATGTTTCGTATACATAATTTATTTGAGTTAATACGAGTATCTGAAAACTAACCATAAGACAAAATAATTATTTAAAAAACTCACAGAATTAAGTAACAATTTGACAATCCAGTACATAGATTTCGTCTCCATGAATAATTAGCAAATTGATTATAATTAGATTTCGGTACAGAATTATTCAGATCAACATCAGATTGATATATCTCAGTCATCTAATTATCTATACAAATTCAAAGCGTGTGTATAATTATCATGAATATCCATAATTCCTAGTCGAGTGAAAACCTTGGAATCAAGACTACCCTGCATTTTCCAAAATGTGTTAATGTACTACCACTGAGAATCGTCTAATAGAGTAGTTTCGCCACAACAGAGCATTACTGAACAATGATTAGCCCTCGTAATGACTCCAACCTTTCCATTATCCAACTGCAGCATTTGTTTAGAATACCTCACCAATTCATCCTAACGACTTCATCTCCACTAACGATAATGACACTTCGGGGTTTCAAATAAACAAATTACATCAACTTCCGAGAGATTAATGTTTACTACAACTTCATATACCACCTACAGATTGAACCGACAATTTTCAGTTGAACTTTGCTACCTAAGAATATTCTCAGAAAGCTAGATTCTTAACAGTGGACTAAGCCTGTCCTTCTATGCTTAACCCACGTCAAGGCCCTTTCATAGTTGGTGCAACTTAAAGCATCCAGCCTGAAAGGTACGTCTAATATTACTTGAATACGTGAAATTCTTACTATAATAGAAGCTTAAAAAATAAATATAAATATATCAAGTCATTTCTACTACTATTCAAATATAAATTCACCCTGGTTCGAAGTCAGCATTTTCGTAGTTTTTTTTTATGGTAGGGATAGAGAAAGAAAATTCTTTTAACTTGAAGTCGTAAATAAACAATATTGATTTATTTCCATTGCACAATTTGAAAACGCGTAGACTTTAGAGTAATGTTGAGGCGGTTGATAAGAGAATTCGTTAAGCGTAGTTATACTTGATGACATCAGCGAGTCGTTCTGCCGCCATGATTGTTGGGGCATTAGTATTGCCTCGTGGTAGAGTGGGGAATATACTGGCGTCGACCACTCTCAGGTTGTCCACGTCATAGACCGTGCCGTTTGTGTCAACCACCTGTCCCATAGCGCAAGTACCCACGGGGTGGAATAGAGAATTGACGAACGCTTTGATGTTGCAATCCAAATAGTCATCCGACAAGAATGTCTCGCCTAAGCACCCATCATGACCTAGATCCTGAAACTGTGACCCTAAACTACTCAAGTAAGAGGTACTCGTCAAGTTGAGCAAGAATTTGACGCCGTCTCGTACAGCCTCCACATCGGAATCGTTTGAATAGAAATTGTAAGCTATTTCGGGACTCGTCGCAGGATCCACGGAGGTGATCTTTACTGTTCCATTTGCTGGAGCGTCCAGATATATGACATAAACGAAAAATATCTCTTGGTTCTTGTTTATCTCTTGCCATGAAGCGCACACATCAGCGCTATAGTAGAAAAGATTTAAACAAAGTGTGTAAAATACTGAAGAACCAACACCGAAATAAATTGGGATCAATTGAAAGTTGGGTACTGTAGCATTCTCGACTGTCGAAAAGTATGCCGTCATACAAATCATAGGTAGTGTGTCAAGAACTAATGCTGGTACACCAGTTCCTATGAGGGTCTTGAGATCGCTTTCTCCTGTAAATATCATCGGGAAGGTCCAGTGTTCCGTCAGACCTTGTCCAACTGGTAAGTCTTTAACTAGAGTAATGTTTAACGCCTCTACGTCTTCCTTTGGCCCGATGCCTGAAGCAACAAGGATCTTCGGTGTATTGATAGTACCAGCGCTTAATATCACCTCATTGTTTGCATAGTAGTTCAAAATTTTTCCGTCGATCAGGACCTCAACACCGACCGCCGCGTCTGATTCAATAAGGACTTTAGTCACATGCGCGTTTTTCACAACTTTAAGATTCTTCCTATGTGCAGCCGGAACAAGGAATGCTTGGGCAGTGCTGTAACGTTTGCTCGGTGGTGTTGAATGTGTGAAAAACGATTTGCTTATACCAAATTGACTTCCAGTATTGTAATCATCTATTTTTTCGATACCGATTTCTTCGAATGCGTTCATAAATAGTTTTGCTTTTGCTTCACTGACGGGATCCGAATCTGGCTTGGTGACTATAAGAGGTCCGGTAAAGTTGTGGAGGGCAGCTAAAGTTTCGTTGAACATTATAGTCTCGTCGACCATTCCTTCACTCTTCTTGAAGTAAGGCAAGACGGAATCCCAGTCCCATCCTTCAAAACCCAGATCAGACCATCCATCGTAATCTTTAGCGTTGCCTCTGTAAATAAAACACCATATAATGAATTCAACATATTAAGCCTGATATGGACCTATTTTAGTACCTATTAAATACTAATAATAATGTATCCTTTTCATTCGAAAACTAAGACGCGATTTGCTCAGATAGCTCCAAGTCTTTGAAAAAACCTTTAAGTGGCAGTGGCATTTGTTAAAAATGCCTACATTTCACCACGCATCTTTATGCACCATTAGTTTACATTATATGAGTGTAATATATAGTCTACATATTTTGTACATACGTACACCAAATGAAAATTTACCTGTTATAGAACATGTAGTTGATACTAGACGATCCACCGAGCATCTTCCCGCGGGGGATCTGGATTCTGTTGGGGACTCTCTGAGCGCCGCCGGTATTCTCGTCGTACGCCGCATAGTAACTCCAGTCATTCACCGAATGGGCCACATTGTTCACAGTTCCAGGGATCTGTTTAACACACACAATTTCTATAATAACTTAAAGGAAACAGAACCAAATTCAACCAGTAAAATTTGTCATATATGTGCTTTTCTCAGGGATGCCATTGTCGGAACTGAACCAAATTTATATGGGACCACACGGGAAGCACCAGTTTTCAAATAAAAAGAAAACATCGAAATCGGTTCACCCAGGCGAAACTTCTGAGGTAACAAACAAAAAAAATACAGACGAATTTAGAACCTCCTCCTTTTTGAAGTCGGTGAAATAGTTTTTGAAAAAGACAAATTGATGAATGAAGGAGGATTAGGTACAATGTACGAGTGTGTCCAGGACGTCCCAGGCTGATCGGGCATATCTGAATTAGCGATAGAGTAGACCAAGATGGTAGACCGCAACAAGAATACCCAAATCCGGCGAACATGTTTGAATGTGGATGAGGCGAAGGCATAAAATGAGAGGGGTGCAAATATGAGATCCTTCGTCTTTCCTTACCCCACTACATCATGTCACTTTATCACACCTTGGGAACGTCATGCCTCAAAAGATTCTGTTCATCTCACTAGGTGTTGTAAATGTGTATGCTTTATGAATGTAATTGTAAGAAAATAATGTAGGTGAGTGGGCGTCAGTGGGCAACATAGTAATGAAAATAAAGGAAGCAGGTACATACCACACTTGTAACTGGTGGGTTTCCTCCGGCTTCCAAGAGCAAGATATTCCAGTCCTCGTTTTCCGACAGCCTGTTGGCGAGGACGGACCCAGCCGACCCAGCACCGACAATTATGAAGTCGAAATAAGAGCAGTCTGTGGAGAAAAGTTTTTCCTATATTGGGACTACAAAATGCAAAGAGTTCTGTGCACCACACTTGGTTTTATGACCGAATAACACAACGAGACAAAACGTTCTTCTGGACCACACGCCCAAGTCTATTTAATACAAATCGATTATGTAAAGTGTAAGTACATAATTTTTTTTCATTTTATTTTATAATATTTATTGAACAATAGTACAAATGCTTTATATCAGTCAATCCAAGTTGTGGTGAAAAGTTGTGTGTGCAGTAGAGAACGTTTTAACAATTATGCTATCTTAAATCTATTACTCATACTTATTAAAAAAACGTAAGTAGAAACAAACAAAAAACACACAAAAAGGTTTAAAATACAGTAATGAAACTAAATACGTCACATACCTATATAATACCTATATAATAACACAATACACAGAAAAACATACATAAACAACTCTTACATTACATGAAGATTTTTTTATATGTACCCAAAGGGTATCTAAAACACCATGATGGTCTTCTCTGGTCCATTAGGGAGGAAGTGGCGTAAACCCGAAGCCATGTCGTCCATTCCCCATATCATCCGCTCCAAGCTAAGCTTCACTTGGAGACCAGAATAAACGGATGCCACGGCAGCATAGAGTTCATATGCCTATGCCCTTTCCTTCTCGGAGCCGGAGTAAAGGGGGAAAAGTACCTACCATTAACTTGAGCATTTGGTGGCCAGTCGATGACGGCGTATGTGGCAGCAGTAAGTACAGCGTGGAACACTTGTACCACGTCGCTGGTCGCAGTTGCCAACGCAGAGTCGAGGCCGAGGCTCTCCATGAACAGCGACATGTTTCCACTTACAAACACTAATTAACCTGTATCACTTGATTGGCTTATACTATATATACCATTTTGGAATTCAATTTCTTATTCTATAAGTATTTCTGTGATGGGTTATTCTTTTTTAGATCATCATTATTATCGTTACATATCATAAACAAAGTCGCTTCCGGCTGTCTGTCCGTATATGTATATAATACTAGCGTCTGTGGTCCAGTTGGTCGGACCCTTGACTTGTAACCGGGAGGTCCCGGTTTCGAGTCCGGCTACTGGACGTGTACCAATGGGACTCTTTTTCAGAGCCTATGTACGCAACGCAAGGCTCGTACGGTGAAGGACAACATCGTGATGAAACCCGCACACCACAAGGTGTGTGAACCCTATAACGGCGATGGGCTCACCCCTTGTCACGTTGGGTTAAATACGCTTGGTGAACCGTGGGGTACTTGCTTTAGCAAGTGCCTCTGCCTACCCCTCTTTGGGATTAAAGGCGTGAAGTGTATTTTTTTTTATTAACAATATTTAAAGCCAAATGTAATTAGACAATATAAAAAGTAGCCTATGCTCATTTGGAAAAACGTAGCTGTCTTTTAGTGTAAGAATCATCAAAATCCGTTCAGTAGTTTCGGAGCCTATACAATGCAAATAAACAAACAAATCTTTCCTCTTTATAATATTAGTATATAAGTATAGATATATATATTTTTTTGTTAATAGATAGAGTGATTCCAGAGGAAGGTATGTAATTCATGCATAACAAAGTACAGAAACACTGATAATGTTAGACGTTTTTAATGTAATGTCGTAAATAATAAAACTGCACACGTGCGGGGCATCCAGTCGTAAGATACTCTTCGAACTACTAAAGCATCCTCTTTAATTAGTTTTGCTTTTCCTTCGAGTGGCAGTAAAATAACCATTAATTACATATCCAAGAAGAGTTTATACCGCAAGCTTTGGAAGATACTGCATACTACAATAATACAAAAAAAAATGTATTCTGCTATTTCAGTATTCTAAACGCAGCCGTAGCATTTTTTTCCGAACGCATTTCTATGTATCATCCCAGATCGCTGTATGAGGGAGTGCTACATACCTAAGTAGGATGGCAGAAAAGTAATCAAATATTATTTATTCTTCTATGTACTCCCTATATAGTTTTTTAGCTATTTTAGAATATAAAATAGATACTTGACAGCCTTCACTTTTGTAGTTCTATATCACTAATTTAGTAAGTCACCAGAGCAGGATGTAATTCGTAATTCCTTATAGTGCTAAATGTAGCCGATGGGTACCTTGTGATCCTAGGGTCCAGTCCACTGCTTTGGAGGATTATGGGCGTGACTGTATGTAAGATTTTCTTCCCTTCTTTTTTTGTCCATAAAAGATTCAAATTTTTTTTTCCTCTCTGCCATTCTCTCTACCGGTCGCCGTAAACAAGAAGCAAAAACCTAAAACTAAAACTTTATTACGCTTCGAAGTCAACCTAACAACCAATATTTCAAGTTTCATACTGTATTTTAGTAAATACACACTACTTCAATGAAACAACAAATCAAAGAATAACCCAATATTCCTTGCATATGGAGATTATGCGTAACACGGTTTATAAAAAAAAGACTATCAAAGAAAGATCACAACTTAATTTTATAACAGAACAATTCATTTTTAAAAGTATTTTGCGTCATCCAAGTTTCACCTGGTTAAATAATATGTATAATCATATTATATATTTACACAATTTGGAAAATATCACCGGACATCCATTATGTATTCGATATTTGGGCCATTGACAAGCTAAGTTGAACAATTCGTCAGTAACTGATCTCTTTTTGTGAACAACATAAACCAACCGCTGCAGTTCATTTTTAAACTTTTTGAGGAAATTGATACTGACCGCTCCAAAAAGTTTTTTACAGTTAATGTTTTAGTCATATCCATTATTATGAGACAATGACATTATTAAACAATAGTTTGTATCGGTATAATACAAGTTTTATAAAAAAAATATTCGTGTACAATACAATACAAGTGTCTGTTCTAAGACTTCTTCATCATCATCGTCGTGTCAATACACATGACGCCCACTGCTGTCAGTGTATGTAGTGTAGACTCTACAATGGGGAATTTTCTTTGACTAGCGGAGAACTGTCATACTTTCCAAACAAAGTTTGACAGTTCTCCGCTAGTCAAAGAAAATTCAATTTTTTCCGAACGTGACACATCTTGTTGACTTCTTGATGACAGTTCTTCGCCCGAAAATCTGTCAGAAAAACGTCAAAGAAAATTTGGACATTTACATGTTCATTTCATTCCCAAAGAAAGCTAGGATAACCCTTGTCTCAGTTGCTTGTGACCAGCATAGTTTCACTATCATTAGTATCCCAACAATATACCCATCTCAGTCACTCATATCAGACCAGAATACCTATGTTACGTGAGAATCATACGTATTCTAAGTAGTAATCTGATCACAATCACAAATCTCATTTGACACCGTTCGTCATGCAATACTAAACTGTATTCCCACGGCCAGATGGCACCGTTTAGCGCTGAGCATAAAGGGTGACTCGGTGGTGCTGCTGGTGGACTGCTCGGTGCAGGACACGCAGCGGCTGCGGCGGCGGCCCGGCACACACTTCAACCTGGCCGGGGTGCTCGTCGTCGGCGTGCAGTACTCCGCGGATGAGTATTTTGAGGTGATCTTATTATACAGAATGACTGCCGGGTCATGATCCGCAACATTTTTTCTAACTCAGCAAATAGGTATACTTCTTTTCCTGAACAGCGTTTTTTTTTGTTATAAATGTGAGCATACATTCTGTTATAAATGTTGGATAAGAAACAATACTAATATACAAGTTTAAAATATCTCAGTTACAAAAACAAGTATCCCATCAAAAACAATACTTGTCAAAAAAACCAGTCGGTTATTAATTTATTCAGTCTTTACTTAGCGTCTTTCTGTCTTAATACGTTCAGTCCCTAAGACCACGATCGTGGTCCATAACAATTGAAAATCAATTTGTCTGGAATCTCCGTACTCGAAGCATTAAGTTGTTATGTAATCATTAACAGCATCTTATAGTG
>SJJU01003663.1:0-12132 GCA_012932125.1 Conopomorpha cramerella
TTTTACGCGGCATATGCGGGTTAAATCAAGCGAAAGGGGTTAACGTTTGTTCGCGTGTACGCTAGTGATACGGACAATGTGAACTATACAATTTCATCTTTATCCTGAGCTTATGCGTGTTGTAATTTCTTCATACACTTCATCCATTTACAACGGAAGTGTGCATTTGTGGCCGCAGCGTAGCAACAACGAAACAAGCAAATATACGCAGCTTTTTATTGCAAACTCGGTTTATTTGGTAAGTTTTGTGTTGTTTGTCGACGTGTTGTGATGATTTTTTGTTATCTTAAGGTTTGTTTTCATCGTCGCCGATATTGAGTCATTACTATCTTGAAAACTATACAACACGCTAATATACCTAGCGCAATTCTCATATCCCTGAACATAGACTTAAACAAGAGAAAGAGTAAATCATTTAACAAAAAGCCGAGTTATGCATGATGGAGAGAAGAGATCGACCAAGGCCAAAGGCAACAAACAATAGCTACCGATCAAACATCGAAATATGGATACATATGAGTGTTTAACTATAGTTCAAAGGCAAATCTCACGATTACTCAATACTTTTGGCTCTCTGTTATATTCTTTGGCTATATTAAGTTACAATGTGATGTTTTCTCATGTCTTTTCTACATTCAGGACCAATACGCAAATTGACCAATGATCCTTTCCCGTCATCCTTTCCTTTCTTGAAGCTATCTATATCACTAGGTACCCACTATTCATATAGTTGTTATATTTGTTAACCGACTTCAAAAAAGGAGGAGATTCTCACTTCGTCTGTATTTTTTTATGTTTTTACCTAACAACTTTCGCCTGGGTGAACCGATTTGGATGTTTTTTTTTATTTGAAAGCTGATGCATCCCGTTTGGTCCCATATAAATTTGGTTCAGTTCCGACAATGGCATCCATGAGAAAACCACATATATGTCAAATTTAATTGATTGAAGTCGGTTGTTATTGAATACTTTATATATGTCTATACACCCTATAACGGCGATGGACTCACCCCCTGTCACGCTGGGTTAAATACGCTTCGTGAACCATGGGTACTTGCTTTAGCAAGTGCCTCTGCCTACCCCTCTTTGGGATTAAAGGCGTGAAGTGTATTTATTTTTTTATTTTATATGTCTAATGATATTCATATGCGTTTCAACCATAGGGTGGTAGAGCAGATTCTCGGCTTATTGTACGTATCTAACGGACATGAAGCAACGTTAACTTTTCCACATACACTGCCTTACTTACCCCTCAACAAATAGGCCCTAGTTATACGAAGCGATTCTATGTCGAACTTAATTTGCGAAGGGTGAAGGGAACTTTGCCGTTTTCCTTTGTGACGCGCATCTCGTTACAAAACTTGGCTCTCACATCACAGTACTTGTATTGGTAATGGGTTGACATATGCCATGGACAAAGAAGAGTTTCGATTTGTGTAATGGGTCTTAACGATAAGACCGCACGCCGACGCCGATTTTCGATTGTTTACCTTGATTTCTCTAGGATACCAAAATATCTTATAAAAATTGATCCATACATCGTTCTCGTTATTGCATAGTTCTAGCATAGCATAGACCTCAAAATAAAATAGGTATATTCTTGAACATTGAACCTACAGAAACAAAACATCAACACCTTCACAAGTCAACGTTATTAAAATTAATTAAAACTCCCGCAACCCGAAACAGAACGTTATCCGAAATCTTTTATGACCTCATAAATAATGCATTAACATAAACAAAATCCTTGTTTCTGTGCCATTAAAATCAGCTCATAAAACATTACCGTGTAGTGCCCTCGGATTTTGCACTTACGGGGGATACTTCGGATCCCTTTCTTACTGTGAACAAGCATAAAGGCTTGTATGTGAATTATGAAATGTGTGGGGTCCGGCCGTTACCCGGTTTTGCATCGACCCTTTATGAAGGTAGCAAGTATATTCTGACCTATTTCGGAGAGCAAACTTTTTGCGCTGGAAACTTTTTCTTTTTTTAAGAAGCGATATCTATGGTCCATTAAAGAATGTTTAAAGTCGTATGAACGAGGTACCTAGGTGTTGTTTTGCGGATTAATTCGAAATGCCTATTTATTATCGAATTAACTTAAATTGAGTTTCTTGGTTGGCTACCTGGCTACTGGTAAGTAATACCGACTAATAATAAAGACTGAAAACCAACTTCAAACTAAAAGTTACCAAAAAGACATTATACTTCCAAATGTTCTATTCACCTCATTGTTTGATTATTTATGGCCATGAATTTATATTACCTATATGTATAAACATGAAAAATAAAGATTCTATAAGTCCCAAGTACATACTTAAGTCTTATTTTACTAATAAAACTGCATTACTACTTCCGTAAGAGATGTCTAATACTTACTCACCTAAAATATAATACGTATTTTAAGTAAGTAGGCCAAATCTCAAAACTCTCTCACTTTAATACCGAAATTACTTACTTGCAGAAACGACATTATCTAAATTACCGCCGCTGCTGCTAAAGGCAACATTACGAATGCAGGCCGGTTGTAAAATAGTTTCCCAAAACTCTACGTTGCATTTCGAATAACCGGAAGTCTTTTCAAAATATTCTATGTGGCCAGCACTAACGATTCCAAATTTAAACGCGTCGAGATGTGACCGGACTAGTACGTATCAATCGGGCGCCGACCATCGTCCGATTGGGTTGTGCACGTCCCAAGGGCGGGGTAATGATGACCTGGCAAGACGTGGACAAATGGCTTAGCAAATGTAATATCCCTCGGTGTCCGGTTACGAATGGGACGCAGATCAAGGAAGTGAGGGCTTCTCAAGTTGAATTTCAATTGGCGAAAGGGTATTTGTAAGGTTACATTAAACATGGTCATAGTTAAGAAAGTTTGTGAAAAAAGTACGGACTCTAGTGGGGAGATAAATGTAGGCTGTATTTCATACTGAAACTATACATCTACGTTGCTGTAGACGTACATATTTCTGTAGATTTGTAGGGCACAGACAGGTGCATGGATTTTGATTTACAAACTTAAAGTTCCTGTTTGTACCTACTTTTTTGTCAATACCTATAGGAAAATAATTTAGCTAACTGTCTAACATAATAAGAAAATATGATTGCACATCTAAGATCTAACAATTCAATAAAAATGATGTTACAAAGTCTTCTCAATTTGTAAGTAGATAAGTTACATTTCATCCGTGTTTCATCCATCACACATCCATATACCTAGCTAAAAAATGTTGTCTCCCAACTTAACGACAGATGAACTTTAAACACTCAACATTGTTTATAAAGCCAGTGTAATTAAAAAAAAGAGAAACTCCCACTCCCACGTCATTAAAAAGTAACAAGTACGGTTCCAATACAATATTCATGATTCGCTTCTTAAAAAGTACTTATTTCTTGGAAACTTTTTTTTTTTGCTCTTTTTACCTCTCCGCCTTATCTTAAAGCGTTCGTGTACCTATTTCTGTGATATTCAAATGGGGTCCGGTCTAAGACGTGGACAGGAGGAGCTCAAAGGAGCTCATTTCCAAGTCCGCCAGCGTCGGCACCTGACTTGATCGGCTTAGGGTACTCCGACATACATACATTATACATATATGTACATACATAAATGTAGGTATACACCCGAGATCCGATATATTCGGTCGAAGTGCACTCAGCTTGGTAATTCCTAGAAAGTAGGAGCTTGGAATTGTTTGGTGAATAATTGTTTGAGGTTTGAGCTCGACAGTCTATTAATTGTGTTAACTACTTAAGCTAGTTATTTTATCTGTTTTTTTTTTGGAAAATACTCATATTGATTTTAAGTACTCGAAACCGAAGGTCATGTATGAAAAGATGTATGAATGTAGATGAAGCGAAAGGGGTATGTCAGGACCGTGACAAATGGCGATCTGTAGTCTCTGCCTACCCCTCTGGGAGACAGACGTGAAGTGTATGTATGTATGCATGTTTAAAATACATTACAATTTCAACACACAACGTGAAACACTATAGCAAATCAAATATCCCGAAATGCTTTAGCAAAAGACGTACCTACATCATGGCTCTCTCTTCCAGCTCTTGAACAACTTATAAAAAAGGCAAATCAGTGTAACGAGTACTCCACCAACAGCGGAGCCGCACAGAATGTCTCAAAACAAATTAGACAATGTGTCACGCGCTCGTAAAATATTCTATTTTCCCTTTCAGCCCGCGAATGTGCGTTTGGCTAAATATTTAATATGCTCACATTACTGGGAACTTTCTCCGTCGGCCCGTCACTCACTTGTTTGCTTTAATTTTCCACTTGGCTGTGTGAAAGGTGTTTGTAATTAGGAAAGACGTGTGCCCCGCAACTTTGAACTCAATTCGGTGCGGTACATGGGAAACCACCTTAAAATTTCAGCTCTAGGTATGGAGGTATATGTAGGTACGTTTTAATGACAAACTGAAAACAATGAAGTGTATCAGTTGTACCAGGAAAACGAGCGTGCGTAATGGCACACGACAGTTACTTGCAACCTCCGTGTGCCCTGGAATATATACCAAAAGCCATCTATAAGCGACTATAGTAGTATTATATACTCGTAGTATATATCATTTTTTATGTTTTTTTCGCGGTTTATGAACCGAAATTATGTTTTTTTTTGCATCATACACAATGTTTAAATAACGTCGTGTCAATTTACCCGATAAATAAATTTATTGTAATCCTGTGTAATTTCATTGTGGCTAAACTTGTAATTGTACAAGCGTTGAGGCCACAAATCCAGGTTAATGTTGTTGCTGTTAGTGGGACTTAAAGTAGGCCAATTAGACATAAATAAAATTACCTCATTTTTAAATATAGCCTACTAACATAGTTAAGTCAAATTTTGTAAACTAACCCTTTTGGACCCCTGTTATCTGAATAAATACATTTTTATTTTTATTTATTTTATTTTATAAAGCGATGGGACCACGAGTCTAGTGGGTCAAATTTGTTAGTTTGCTACGAGTCAGAAATCAAAACATAATAAACTCCGAGTTTGTTTTTGCATCATGCCAGTACTTAAAAATTCACAGTAAAAAAATACCAAGCAAACTTCGTACTGTAAAACATTTGCAAATCTCTCGAGAATGCAGAGGTCACGGTGTCAAACAGTCGGACAATTTGAACAATTCGTGACACCCTGTAGATATGAAAACAAAGGATAAAGATGGGAACCAATTTCCAACCGACTGTAAGCTCTATTGTAGCAGCAATAAGGTTTCATTTCGCAATAGAAAACGTCACCCTAAGAAGGCACAGAATTCATGAAGAGCATTTATCAGAGGGCGTCAGTTGTTGAGTTTTCTCCCATTTGCTGGTAATTTCTGTTTGATTTTTTGCATTGTTGAATGAAGTAGGTATTATGAACAACGGATAAAGAAATACTCGGATATTTCCTATATTTGTACAAGTTTATCGGAAAATATTAACTTATAAAATTTGCGATTATGAATTTACTTAGAAGCTCAATAAAATACTGTTATTAATCACGTAGGTCTTAATAAAGTAAAGTTCCTCTATCCAATCGCATTCTTGAAAAAGGGACTAACCTATTGTTCTGAATTGGAATATTGACAGTGAAATATAATTCCATCTTGATTTTGGTTAATAAGTAGGTAATTATTAGATTTTTCTCTACAAAGTTACGCACGTGGAAAGACCTATGTCCAGCAGTGGACAAATTTGGGCTGATGATGATAGTGTGATTACTAGTGAATTACGACGTTTATTAGTGACTAACTGTACCGCAAGGTGTTCCCATGGGAATTTCGCGATAAAATATAGCTACTCATAGATAATGTAGCATTATAATGGTAAAGGAATTATCGAAATCCGTCCAGTAGTTTTTGAGTTTATTCGATACAAACATACATCGTCTATACAATAATTTCCTCTTTATAATATTAGTGTATTATATACTAGTGGACCCCCGCGATTTCATTCGTGTAGTTTAGTAGTACCTGCATCCCAAATTTCAAGCGTCTAACTTGAGCGGTTTATTTTTATCATACAATAATATTTTCCCGTAAATTCTCGTTCCCGTGGGAATTTCAGGAATTCCTTTCTTAGTGCACCCCTACGGTACCTAAGCTACGTCCTTTCTAAATTTCAAGTGCCTAAGTTTAACCGTTTGGGCTGTGCATTGATATGTCAGTCAGTCAGTCAGTCAGTCAGTCAGCTTTTCTTTTTATAAATGTAGATATTTATATGTATTATAGTATTACTAGCTTTCCGCGTGGACTTCGGTTATATTGCAGTATACAAGAATATTTTTGTTTTCCCTCGGGTATATCATTTTTTCCGGGATAAAAAGTAGTAGTAGTATCCTATTATTTAAACAGGACTTCTAACTATACGTCTGCAAAATTTCAAAGCAATCGGTTCAGTAGTTACGGCGTGAAAGCGGAACAAACAAACAAACTCACTTTCCCATTTATAATATTAGTAAGATGTATATTTTAAATAGTAATGGGACGGAACAACTACGAGTATATTTAACGGCACAAATTGTGCAGTTGTAAGACATAGCATAATTATCTTCTCTCCGCTAACCTATTGGACGACGCTCACGGGTTCGATACCCGCCTGCGATATGATCTGAGGCATTGCATTGCGCTTGGTGAACGTGGGCATGTGCTTAGCAAGTGCCTCTGCCTAACGCAAAAGTTTGCTTAGGTGGATGTTTATTACTCATTCACGCGAAAAATACTAAACGAATTTTGACGAAACTTTACAATAGTAATATTACTTGCATTTAGGCTATAATTTTAACCCGAATTTAGACGGGAACAGGGCAAAGTGCGGGTAACCCCGCTGGGGTACATATAAGTTCCTTGCAGGTAACTATAATGAATTTGTATTGTTTTAAGCGACTTCAAAATAGGTGGAGGTTCTCAATTCGTCTGTATTTTTTTATGTTAGTTAACTTAGAACTTTCGCCTGGGTGAACCGATTTGGATGTTTTTTTTTTATTTGAGAGCTGGTGCTTCCTTATAACTTTGGTTCAGTTCCGACAATAGCATCAATGAGATAACCACATATATGTTAAATTTTACTGGTTGAAGTCGGTTCTTTTTTCTTTAAGTTATTGACACTTTCCTTTAGTCAGACAAAGCATAAGACGTGAGTAATACTTGTTTCCCGTTTAAGGATAAGCACCTGTGTATCATCATCATCATCAGCCCATACTTGTCGACTGCTGGACATAGGCCTCTCCAATTGCACGCCACTGGGATCTGTTTTCGACTTCTCGCATCCAGCTTCTGCCAGCTATCTTGCGTATATCATCAGTCCACCTTGCCTGAGGGCGTCCTACACTCCGTTTGCCGAGACGCGATCTCCACTCGAGAACTCATTTGCCCCAACGGTCATCGGTTCTACTGTGTCTGTGCCTGTGTACGTGTTTTCTTAATTTGACAATTAAAGGAGTGACTGTGGGGGAAAAGGTGATATGTCGCATTTTTAATATCACCTTTATCTGTAATTCAATGCGTGGCTTCAGTGTGTTCATTGCATTTTTAAAACAAACGTCGTAAATTACATCTACAATGTTATTGATTTTATTATATGGTATTGTCATCGGAATTAAAAGTGTGTACTAAATTTCAGATCAATCTGACAACATGAAGGTAATTAAATTTCTAATTTCGAATTTTGACCCAAATATAAAAAACAGTACCGTTCGAGCTAACTAAAACCGTTTAAAAAACAGAGTACGTTCTCAATCCGTTGTTGTTTTTTTTTTTGTTACAACAATCAGCACTTCATATTTAAATTTGGTTAAGTTCCAAAATGGTATACATGAGAAACCAAAAGAGTTTTAATATTTTACTGGTAGAAGTCGGTTGTTTTTTCCTTCAAATATTGTATTATTCCAAAATAATTCATCATGTGTATAATGATGTAAGTGTTACAACAATTTGTGTGCAAATTACGACTTCCTACTTCCTAAAATGAATGTAGATGAAACGAAAGGTTGTATGTCAGGACCGTGAAAAATGGAGATCTGTAGTCGTAGTAGATCTTCCTACTCCTCTGGGAGACAGGCGTGAAGTGTCTGTACGTATGTATGTACTCCTTAAAAAAAGGCCAAAGCCCTGGGGCCTAAGTCTAGTACACTCTGGTAGTTGCATCGCTCTGGTATCGTGGCGGCAAGCGATGTACATTGCTGATTTCGTTACTATAATTTCACTGTCGTCCGCAGTATAACAGCGATACACACGGCCCGTTGGTGTAGTGGACAGCGTGTCTGCCTCTATTCCGTAGGGTCGTGGGTTCGATTCCCACCGCTGACAGGTATTTAGGTGATGAGCTTTTAAGTACTTGTCGGATGTGTCTGGGTGTTTTATTTATATAAGTATGTATTTAAAAGAAAAAAATAAGTATTTAAGCATGTATATTTCGTTATCTGAATTCCATAACACAAGTGCTTTAGCTACTTAACATGGGGTGAAGACAATGTGCGTGTTGTTGTAAAATATTAAAAAAATATATATAAAAATTTACACATCGTTTTCCGCTACGATGGCAGAGCGATGCAACTTCGAGAGTGTAGCTGACTTGGACCCCTGTTGTCTTACAATAATTTGAAGCAGATTTCTAAAAAAAATACTTATTACCTTCATCCACTCACGTCTACAATTCCTTAGCGAAGTATTACACTGTCAGTCAGCACGTTCGATACTAATATCACATTTCTCACACAAGTTCCAAACATCCGAGAAAGTTTTAACAAGAATCGAGATACAAGAAATTTACAAGTGTTCTGGCGTTGAATAATGGATCTAATTCATACTAACATATGATCTCAAGTTCAGTGTACACGTATAATATGAATGGAAGGATTTAATTATTGTCTTTATTCTACGGAGAATAGTAAGTTGGAAGAATTTCGTTCTTAAATAGACAGAATATTTTACTTCTAAAATGATGTTCAATAAATTGTATTACTTACTTTGTTTAAAGATAAAAAGCGAACTCCTATTGAATAATATCCGTGTGGGAAGAAAATGTACTGGATTACTTGTGCAATAATATTTCTAATAAATAATAGTTATAAGTTAAATCGGAGCAGTAGTACTGCGAAAAATACCTATTTAGGTTATCTGTAAAAAAGTATAGCGATAAAATAATTTTAAACAAATAAATTAACTGAATTTAATGTCAAGAAATTCATAAAACCAGAAAATACTGCAAGAACGAACTGTTTATATTGTTTTTTCATCACATGTTTTTTTTCGAGCTGCACACTGCATAGAAGAACATATTAGAAAATTCTTTTAAAGTTCACTTAGTCTTCAATCTGCGCAAAGAGTAATTCTTTGCAAATTCTAAGCTTCTTAGATTTTAGCTCAAAGCTCTCAAGCATCCTCAAATTAAGACAAATACCCTAAGAGATAGCAAACGTGAAACTTATCCTCTGTAATCAAAAGAGCCTTTATTCCCGTCTCAGTGGGCGCCTCGCCTAATGAGCCTGCGGTTTCTTCAACCAGCTCCCGCCACACAGAGCGTAAACTCTCGACAAACTTCGCCTAACAAGCTCCACAAATGTAGGAAACAATTTTTTTTCACCCACAAATATGGAAGAAAGAACTTTTTCTAAACCTTACCTTTTTAGAAAAAAAATCCTGGCACACACAACACCAAAGAGTCTGCACGAGTGAAAAAAAAAGAATAATAAGTGTCACGCGTTAGCGGGAAAGCGCGCGCCCGCGACCGTACCGTGGTCTACATTAAAACCTTGGCGGGGAAAGAAACGTCCCCTTATTACGTCTCGAAAGAAATCCGCCCGCACACAGGCGCGGCGAAAGAAAACCACCCACACAAGCGCAGCGGCGTCTTGGCTGTACGCGGTGCGCCTGTGTGCGTGCCGGGCCAGCGAGCGACACTAAAATAAGGAGCGCTAGGTAGAGACAGTTGACATATTGTGATCGCATACTCTAGTATGCAAATCTACATCTAACAGTTGAGATATTCTGCTTTAAATTAACAAACTAATGTGATTTATTGTATAAACAGAAACTTCGCGGGTGTAATCCCGAGGCGTTAGTTAGTCTTGTATTGCCTTGTAATAATGAACTAACTCCGTCATATCCATATGATATTCTTCTTACTTATTACCTACAAAAAAAACAAAAGCTTGTCCGTCAGACTTCCACGAATGTAACTGCTACGATTTCGTAGCAGATATATTCGTAGAAGCTACGACGTAGACGCTGTCAACGAATTATTTGGTATAACTCCGGTTACTAATTTACTAGGATACCTTACTTCTTTGTAGGCAACTCACAATTTTAAAGTTTTAAAGTTTTCGTATACTATTAAAGGGATCGTTTCGTTCACGAATAGATTGTTAGTACCTATTTGACATTTTGTTTACGGAAGAAATGTCAAAAAATTACCATACGTGAAAGAGTATGTAACACCTCCCCTACTCCCGTCACAGCCAATCTACTTTATTTTAAATATATCACAAATCATCAAATAAGATTGTTCACTAAGTACGAGTTTCATCACATTCGTACATACCAAATATTGTTAATTTCATTGTTATCAAATCATCGAGAGGAACGTGTTAAGGTACTGATACAAGTGCTCATAAGTACAATGATTCTAAGGCTATTCCCGTAATCGCTTCTTTGATTTTGAACTTTGTCGATTGACAACGTCATGTCAATTAATGGGAATAGCCCAAAAACTTTACATTATAGAGCTCTAAAATGATTCACTGAGAAACTTAAATATATGCACAGTCGACCAAAAATAATCTATCAATATTGGTGACAATGGTGCATGTAGGATATTATTATTTTAACCGGTAAAAACGTGATGATAAGGGATAAAGTAGAATGGATGAGTCTTTTTCACTGTTATGTGTTTATATGGTTTAATATACCAGGCAACTTTATCTATTATATCATTCTGATATGACTCTTATCTTTATCATATCACTCTTAGTCAAGTGGGTAAAACGTTATTTACCCCATTAGGAAGGAACATATAATAAAAAACACTATAATGCAAGCTGGCTCAGGACATAAGTGTATTTGTTACACATAACGAATTGAAGCATTATTAGGTAACTCAAAAATATTCATACTTTACGAGTTCATCCTTTTTTTAGGACACGAATTACAGATTGTATTTGCCAAAAAAATATCTCTTTTTTGCTTAGCTGGTACCATGAGCCATGTTTTTCTAAATTGATTTTAAAATCAGAAAGGTATTTTTTTCAGAGAAAATATATACGTATATTTAAACAGCTGATAAAGTGGGTAGGGAGTAAAAAAAAACACTATTGGATATTTGTACTCTCGTGTTAGTCCCTTAAAATTAAACAACCTAATTCGTATATTATGTAATGTAATGTAATTTGTATACTATATACCAATTACATAAACTAATTTATATACTTTTAAAATTATGTCTTTAATTTAATTGATGAACATTTCAATGCATCACAGTATAAAACATACAAACACACAAACTTACTCCTTTCAATTCTTTCACCACACCACAAGGGACCTTCATTTGCTTCTCGTAAATTTGACCAACTTGCTGTTTCAGGGTTTTCACTCAATTACAAAATTAAATAATTTAACTTTTCACTGTAAGTTGATCTTTCTGGTGATCGCAGACAAAAAAAAACTGTGGTGGCTTATTGATTCATCATGTTAGTCCACTGACGTCCACTAATTGACACAGACCTTCTAAAAGCGCGCCACGTTTGTTGCCATAGTCAGCACGCTTGGCAAAAGATGGTTTGATGACTGCAGTTATGGTCAACTTCACGAAGAACGCTGCTCCCCATATTCCTGTTCCCCCGATATCTTTGTTTTTAATAGTTTTTTTTTATTTTACTTTATTCAGGAAACATACAGCCTTTTACACTTATGCATTATTACAATAAAATGGAAATGTAAAAATAGACTTAGAGTTCCATATTGTTATACATTAACATAATCTGTTTTATCAGTAGAGAGAAGGTGCAAATAGTTTAAGTTCGGTACATTTTTTTCTTAAGTAATTGTAAAATACAAAATAAGCAGCTAAATTGGAGTTACATACAGGAACAGTTAACTATGATTATGGGCATGCCGTGAGTCTACTAGTTATAT
>SJJU01003664.1:0-38322 GCA_012932125.1 Conopomorpha cramerella
TCCGTTCGAAAGTTAAGTATCGTTTATTAGGAAGTTTTGTGCGTGAGTCAGTTCGACACATAAATTGACCATGTGCACTAAACATTCTATGAATCAGTGGCACGGCCTCTCCCAGCTGTCGTCGCCTCAAGTGGCGGTAGCTCGAGCACGATCATCATCGGCTCACGGCCCTGAGATGCCTCGTGCACAGCTCAAGTCTCAAGTACCAAAACGATTACTAAACTAAAATGAAGTGTTTATTACTACCAAAATTTATCACATAACAGATAGTTCAAAGATAAAACAATAACTATGCTAATGATGACTAAATTACATTACTACTTGTACCTTTGCAAGTTTTATAATATTTTTTTCTCATAAAGTGTGTTGGCTCCATGTCAGGTGGCGGTTTCTTATCGAGCTGTCCTATCATTCTCTTAAGTTTCATCATTATTTTACCCGGGTGTAAATTCTTCGGGCAAACAACGGAACAGTTCATAATGTTGTGACATCTGAATGCTTTGAAATCGTCGCTTAGGTTCAGGAGTCTATGTCGCGTGGCGGTGTCGCGAGAGTCTATAATCCAGCGGTAGGCGTGCAGCAGCGCGGCCGGGCCCAGGAACCTTCGCCCGTTCCACCAGTAGCTGGGGCAGGACGTCGAGCAGCACGCACAGAGAATGCACTCATATAAACCAACCAACTTCTGACTGTCACACTCGCTCTGAGCCAATTGCTCTCTGCCTAATGGGCCGAGCCTCTGCAGGTAGGGTTTGATGTGTTTAAAGCCTTCGAAAAAATGGCTCATGTCTACAACAAGGTCCCGGATCACATACATGTGCGGTAGAGGGTAGATTTTTATTTCTCTTGTGTTTGGTATGCGAGTGATGCACGCAAGGCAGTTCTGGCCGTTTATGTTGACGGCGCACGAGCCGCAGATGCCCTCCCGACACGATTGCCTGAAGGTCAGCGACGGATCCATTTCCTTCATCTTTTGTAAAGCGTGCAGCATCATGCGTCCGCACGACACAGTATCGAATTCATAGCGCTGAATCCGTGGCTTCTCATTACTTTGTATTCCATCGTAACGGTAAACACTAAAAACTTTTCTAGTAGTGTTTTCATTTTTTTTAAAGAACTGAAATACTGGCGCTCTTTGTACTTCAGGTTTACAGTTATTTAGAACAGTTGTTGATGTTGCAACGGTTCTTATCCATTGCCATAACATTTATTATTTACAATTGATAGAACTGGATAATTATTTGCATAGAAAAAACTAGTTGGTCGAGAATTCATGCAATGCACAATACCCACATAATATTAGGACTTGTGTGTTTAAAATGTCATATCATAGTGGTAAAAAAATCTATTTCAATTATTTATTGGAAACCTTTACGTGCTACAGACATTACACCTACTAAGTAGACCAATTTATCGATGTGTTTAATGTTTCCGATAACTGTTATATCACATATCGTGCAGCTTAGCTTGTTTCTACCAATCGCAGTGCGTGGTATGCCTTGTTATTTCTTTCTTGGAGCGTTTTGTTAGGGGGGTTGGGGTCTGTTCCCAGTAACCTCCATGGGCATTTACCTCTAATCTATGAGTAACCTCCTACTGCCTACTTCTTCTATCTTCTATATACATAAAAATGAATTGCTGTTCGTTAGTCTCGCTAAAACTCGAGAACGATTGATTGGACCGATTTGGCTATTTTTTTATCTTGAATTATTCGTAGAAGTCCAGGGAAGGTTTAAAAGGTGTATTTATTCCAATACACGGGGTACAAATGCGACTTCTTATGGCAGAACAAATGTTTGCCGGGGATAGCTAGTTTAAAATATAATACCATACACCTTTACGTGATTCTACATTTCTTAAAACAAACCAATTAAAGTTACACAATGTATACTTAACTTACACACTTTTATTTAACTTTTTCTCACGCCAAGGAAATGTAAACTTATAGAAAATGACGAAATACTGCATACAAACAAAGTTTGTATAACTTTTGTTATTACTGATCCCCTTGCACATTATCAAAGGAATACCTCTCGAGATTATCTTCTACGAAAATGTTACGTGGACAATATGCAAAGTAACTAATGCTACAATGTTTCTTGGTTATCGGGTTACAAATGCGTAGGTATTCGTAGTGTAAAATATCGGCCGAACGGAAGAGACATACACCTACATATTGCGGGTTGTCTTTGAGATTATTGTAGGTACATTCCTGAATGATGATCGTTGCAATATATCTATGTGGTGTGACATCTTTAAGCACTACATTGTGTGATGATTTTGATTAGCATATGACTAATACACTTATCCGAAGTAAAATTCTTTTCACTATCATATTAATATTTCGCGGGGACAATCGAGATAAAAGCTGACCGATTTTATCATAAGTGAAGTGTATCTTACATATAAAAAGTAATCGCTGTTCGTTAGTCTGGCTAAAACTCGAGAATGGATGGACTGACTTGGCTAATTTCGGTCTTGAATTACACATGGGAGTCCAGGGAAAGTTTAAAAGGTTTTTAAAAGTTTTTCTTCCAATACACTGGGTACAAAAGCCCACCTTTTACCCAGTGATTTGAACTTTCTTCACCTACCTATGGCAAAACAAATGTTTGCCCAGACAGCTAGTTAGGAATAGATATTTTGTTGAATTATTAAATTACATATTAGATGTTAATTTATGTTGAGCTTCATTACGGCTAGCGAAGCAAACATTCATTTTTGTAAACAATACGGCTACGTAAACTCTTGCGTAATCTATACTTATAATAAAACTGTTCAGGGTCCAAAACTGTACATTGATTCTTTTTACAAAAAAACCGGTGGAGTATATCAATTTGCCGTTACAGAAGCCGTATTTCATATTTTTGGAAAAAATGTCTGTCTGTCTGTTTGTCTGTCACGCCAATCACCTCAAAACGGCTGGACAGATTTTGATGAAATTTGGCACGCAGATACCTTATGCACTGGAATAATATTTAGGCCAACATTTATCCCGGAATTCTTTTATGGAAAAAGGCAAGTAGTCTGATTTTTAAGAAAAAAATCACAAAGTCAACAATAAAAATCTCCGATATCGAGTAGGCACTTTTCATGCTACATTCCGCTATCCTTCATCTATCCTCTATATGCTCAAACAAAAAGAGACAAAATCCTTAGATCTAAAAACAGAGAAGTATTTACAAAATGTGAAACAGCGTATGTATCATAACCATAAAATATTTCGCTTTAATTATTAAAACTGCTACACGAAGACACTATTCCGCGCGAACGGAGTCGCGGGCACAGCTAGTCGTGAGTAAAGCTATGTTCTATGCTACGAGTTTCTGCCACTTTTGCCGCGGCGACCGACGGCATTCTTGCCTTCCAACAAATACGACGAACCTTACAAGCCAGTGACACAATCACAAGGCAATCACTAAAATAAAAACCATTTTAAGCTGAGATAATTGCCGAAGATAATTTGTATTTTGACCTAAGCTTTAAGCTAAATACATACTCTAAGTAGTCGACAATGGTTTCCTTGTCTACTTTTATATCTTTAGGCGCTTCCTTTTTCTAGGAAAAGTCTTAAATAATGAGAAAACTTAAAGCATTATTAGTGTAACGGAGATTTTTACATTAAAAATGAAAACTTACCGTGTTCATTGGCCATCGCATATTGGTAGTTGGGGATGAGGTCGGGCAACTCGTGGTGGTGCGGCGAGGAAGGCGGCGGTGCCCGATACGGCTCCGCGGCGTATCCAAGAGGTGTCCAATCCCGCTCCGCGTAATACTCGCCACCGTACGCCGGGGCCTGCGCGGCGCCGTACGAACAGCCGGCGTACTCCACACCACCGCCGCCACCCAGCTCGTACGCCGTAGGCTGCGGCGCAGGCGCTACTCCTAGCATTCCTCCGGAACTACTACCGCACAGGTAGCCTCCACTTCCGAACTGAGGCTTTAGCGCTTGAGCCTTGCGCCGGAAGCCGCGCGGCCGCCGCCGGAACGATCCCTCTTCAAACATATACTCGGAAGCGGGGTCGATCGTCCAGTAATGCCCCTTGCTGGGCCTACCCAGGCCTTTTGGCAGCTTCACGAAGCATTCGTTTAAGCTAAGATTGTGACGCACCGAGTTTTTCCAGCCCTGATACGAGCTGCGGAAGAATGGAAACTGTTGCTGCAGGAACGCGTAAATTTCACTAAGGGTGAGTCTTTTATTTGGCGAATGTCGTATGGCCATCACGATGAGAGCAATGTATGAGTAAGGAGGTTTCTCTTGTCTTCGAGTGGCGGGGGCGCGGCGCGTGGCCGCGTCCTCAGCGGGGTGCTCCTCGATCTTCATGCGTGAGATGCGCGCGCGCCGCGGACTGCGAGTGCGGCCGCGGCGCCCCCACTCGCCGCTCCGCCTCGCTCCGCCCATCGCCACAGCCACACACCCACGATCGAAATTCCACCTAAGCTCATCCCATTTTCTGGTAAGTACCATAATTTGTTAGGTAAAGGTATGCCCGAATCCACTTTCAGTTATTTATCTTTTTGTAAAGTCAGATTACTTGCGAAAGCAATCACTAAACTGACTGAATGATTAAAACGAAGGTAAATGATAATGCTCGTGTAGAGTAGTGAACGGGAATCTCTGTAGTGGAGTCAACATTGTTTGTAACTATTGTTTGTAAAGCACATTCATGGGCCCGCAGTCTGCGCCGGTGCCTGTAAACACAGGAAAACCCGCAACACAATAATATTTACCATCACAAGGACGACTGTCGAACGACCGCTCTTGACCTAGCACAATCCGACTAAACATCCACTACATCTATAAAACAGTTATACGACCGTACACCAAATATTTACCATAAAGCGTAAACCAAAAGTTTTGCATTAAACTTGCCCGATTTATTTACACGCTTTCAAGTAAACTTCATTGGTTAAACGAAAATCCGCTTTATGTACGAGTCACTTGAGCCTACAGGACGCCTATGCGTTACAGTTTACACAGAAAACGATAGAATAGACGGATAGGAGTCTTATGCAGTTAGTATTGGCTTCAAATTCGATTGGCATAACTGATTTTTGTGGTAAAAAATTTCATTAACAAGATTTTCAGTTTACAAAGTGACGCAAGCTTTTGCTTTGTGATAAATAAATAAATCATTATTATCGAATGGTGCTATAAATGTGCGCGCCGGGTTGCCGAACGCAGCCGTAAACACAGATCGGCCCTCGTAGTAAACAATTACAATACTACGACTATCACACAAATATTATTGTGTTAACACTCAACAAACAATATCGCATGCACATAACTACGTGCTACGGAAGCACTCACGTAGCACCGCGTAGCTCGTAGCACCGTAGCAGATAATCACTTCTTGATTTTTGCGTTATTAATTTCTTCTTGTATAGTTTTAAATTAGTATAATATAGTATTAAAATGTCATAATAATATCTGTTACTACGACATGCAAGTAGAATTGAACCAGTAGTAGATACAGACAGAGAAGTTGTTATTATACTGTAGTAGTGGCAGCTGATTATAAACTTATTGCTATTAAGGCACTTACTTATTTAACTACTTATATATTTGAACAAAGTTTCGACGATTTTTTTTTCTACTTTGTACGCCTCTTCCAAGCCTGCGTGCGAGAGGGACGAGAGAGATCGCCGCATGCGCCGCCACGTTAGACGCCGCCCACAAAATGGCGGCGGTATTCTGCTTCCGATGAGAACTGTTCCTTAGACGTTCCATTCATCAATTTTTATGGATGCTGATGTTTGTTCTGCGGTTTTACGGTTTAGCTTTAATTTCCCACTATAACGGACAAATTTTAGACTCAGTTACAAATGTTTAATTTTATTGCGTGTTTATTATTCTGCGGATATGATAGTTTTATACAATGCGTAGCGACACTAAATCGTTATTTGGAATGAGGTACGTATTTTAAATACAATACAAACAATACTTACCGATCTGTCATAAAATCTTATTATTTACTATGTTGCAAGTGTAAAATTTTGAAAATGTTCATCCTGCTGTGCAAAAAGATCAGCAATCGGATTTTTAGGAATCTCGTCATGAAAGATTTTCGCTTCGAAAGTTATTTTTTACTATTATTTGGATGATAGGATTAAATATACGGAAGCCGCGAAATGAGGCTGATAAAAATACTACGACTCCAATTAAAAAATGCCGTTTCTTTGATTTTTTAACCTTATCAGAAATATGTATTTTAGTACAATCTTCCGACTTGAGATTGAAAATTGAAAACAGAGCGAAAGGGAACAGGTAAAAAATACAGGTACCTACGGTATTTTTTATCCACTTTAATTTTATCAATACATAGTATAAATCAAAATAGCCTCGCGTTGTCTGTCCGCACGTATCTTTAGATCTTTAAAACTACCCAAAGGATTTTTATATGCTATTCTTTAATAGTAATTCCAGAGGAATATTTATAATACGTACTTGATATCGTAGGGAATCAATTACAATAAGCATTGCACTTATGCGAAGCCGGGAAAAGTCGCTAGTCCAGCAATAAAAACAACACCAAAAAAATAAATAACCTAACCTATCTATTTATTTAAACTACTTGAGGCCTAAAATCAGGTCCTACATTGAGTTGAAAATTTCAAACCGGAAATTAATTGGTTAAAAAAGAACATTTCTTCGTTGATGCAGATAAAAAGTAAAAAGATCTTTTAGTAGCTATTTTAAGACTTACCTCTTTTATGAATCTATTTGAATCGGTTTTCGGAACAAAATTTGTAGACATTTGTGTTTTAACAAGAAAAGGGTGGAAAGACTTTCAGGAAAGAAATATAAAAATAAATACTCTTCACGCCTTTTAATCCCAAAGCGGGGTAGGCAGATGCACTTGCTTAATAAGCAAATGCCCACGGTTCACCAAGCGTATTTAACCCAACGTGACAGGGGGTGAGCCCATTGCCGTTAAAGGGTTCACAACACCTTGTGGTGTGCGGGTTTCATCACGATGAAAGAAATATCCGAACAAATAATAGTATTACGATTATCTCGTATACACGCGCTGTTAAGAAGGCTATTTTGACATATTAATAACACCACTAAAATTATTGTAAAACGGAAATAACGGTTTAAAAATTTATCTGTGTCCTTGTCATTCAATATCAGTTGTTCAATGAATGCCGTTTGTGTTGGTTTTTAATCAAACTATTGAAGTCAATCGGTCGATATTTTTGAAGGTCCGCTATTAATCGATAAATAAGAGTTTAAATATATTCGTCAAAACATAAAATCGAATAAGAAAAAGTTGATTCCTCGTGAGCTAATATGCAAACAAACATCAGTATCAGTTACCTCAGTACACCTGTCAAAAGCAATACATTTAGCGATTCATTCATGTATTGTGAAATTTGGGTTTTTTGTGACGGGAAGCGAAAAGATGCAAATGGCGTTCTTTATTACTCATTTTCAAAATTAATTTTTCGCTGCAATTATTGTGTTAATGTAATAATGTGTTGTGTGATTTAGTGTAATAATGTGCTGGTGATGAAAAATAATGTAGTGAGAGTGAGAAGTAAAGGAGAGGACTCCTATTTGATCAATTTGTTATTCTCGTATAAAGTTCCACGCAGCATTGAAATGTGATGGTCCACCCTCACATTTTAATGTGTTTTTGACACGACTTTGACTATTGACTATACTATAACTTGAACACGAAGAGTTTAGTTAGAAAACTACATTGTTTGTGGCAGAATTGTCGGCTTTAAAGCTGAACATAGGAGCCAAGAATGGAAAAAAAAAATTGTGAAATTTGCTTGTATGGTTATTAGTGGATACTTATTGGTATTCAATATAACATTTTCTCGACCGTTCTACTATTCGGACCATTAGGGTCGAGTTTTCAAAAGGATTAATTTATTTTATGTTGAATATGAACTTTGTTGAATTGCTGAAATGTTGGATTCAACAATCTTACGAATGGAACAATTCAGGTAAAGGCTCAGTTTCCGAAAGGAAGTTTGGTTCCTGAAAGGGATAGTATGTACTAATAGGAAATACTCTAGTGCCGCTTATAATTTTTAACATGATCTACGCAGTACAGTACGCAATACAGTAGAGTAACTCTACTAATACCCACATTATGGCGAACAGTAGAGGAAGGGCGGTGTTGAGAAACGTTCTCAAGGTTCTCTTAGACCTCTAACTGATAAATTACCAAGAAATTGTACGCGATGTCATTTAACGTCCGAGGAACGGCTTCAAAATTTTAAAATCTTTCAATATGTCCGTCAGTATCTGAAGTACTTACCGTAGATATTACCTCTACATATAATGTATCTTGTATTATTAAATGTTTTAAAAGGTATTAAGTTAAAAGACATTCTTCAGATCCAAAAGACACCTATGTACTTACATACCTTATTAAAATAAATTAAAAAAAGCATTGGACATCCTTTTTAAGTAAGTAGATAATACTTACTTAAAAAGGATGTCCAATGCTTACTCTCTCTCTCTGTGTACTCGATAACTTTATAAGAATCAATAATTTGTGGACAGAGCACATGAAGATTGAGAAACCAAAATAAATCCAGTAAGAGATTTTTCTAGTTTGTAACTAAGTATTAGGTATACATATTAATTCTGCACAACATACGATTGCAAAAGTCAATTATATTTAAAAAGGAAGATGTAACAGTGATATAGCGATATTCTCTTTGAGTGACTCAAACTTAAATATGTAAATGATGGGGCTCATGAAGCAAAAACAACACACCTACCTAATGTTAAGAGTCCATGGTCCAACCATACATCTCTCTCCTGTGAACGGGCACATCCATCGAATCACCACGTTTTCCGTGAGGAGGGACTGCGGGGGTCGCGGGGAGAGTCCAGCCTGGGTACTCATCAGCGCCACGATAAAAAAATAAAAACGTTTTCGTGCGGAAACGCGACGAAATGATAGAAATATTCATGAACTATGTTGTAACATACATATAAGTACGTGAAATCAAAAATGAATGATATATGAAGGTTTGTCACCCGCTGTTCTTTTATTATTATATTATTTTAGAATTTACAAATAACATATCGCGCCACATCTATCTCTGCTACGATTCTGAATCCTAATAAAACCATTTAAAGCCTGTGCCCATTCATAAAAAAAATATATCATGCAGGCACGTCGGTAATTTTCGAACTTATTGCATGTTCCGCGCTGTTCTGGGGCTCTGAGTAAAAATAATGACGCCACTTCGGTGTAGTTACTTATTGAAATATGTATGTACTTAAAAAGTGTAATTGGTTTCCCTTTTCACTGAGAATCCTAGGGAGTAAGTATTTTCACAATTTACAATCAGAGGTAACACATGTAGGTTTCACTGTAGCTGCAGCATTCGGATGGTATGCGTGATGTGTGCCCGGCCTGGCGAGTAGTAAATTACGATTTATGACGGCCATGTGCGTTGCGTCCGTCGCCGTGGGCCAGCGCGTCTGCGCCCGCGCCGACGCCGTGCGCAAGGAAACGCGCGCATTACACACCACACTCGGTAGGTAGCACATACCGACATATTATCACAACATAATATCTTACAAAAGTCGAAATCCCTTCCTACTTTTTTTAATAAATAACTTCGAAGTACCTACCTGTACTGTTACGAGCTGAAGATCTTCAGTATCTATATAATAGACTACTATAGTACTTATTATATAATATATATCTATATAATAAGTACTATAGTAGTATTGAATGTTTTGCCAAGAGTGAACAGACACTAATATCAATATACTTAGACGACAAAAACATTTTGTACCGAGCATCAATATTTTCCAAGTTTTTCAAGTCAAAGAAGTTTTAAATGTCTGGTTTAGTCAGATTCCGTGGGATTTACTGGAGACAAATATACCTACCTAACCAAAGCCTAGCAAGCCAAAGCAACCAAGTGATGAGTATGAATGTGGAAGGATACAAGGGAAGAGGGAGTTCAAAGAAGGTATGGATGGACTGTGTGAAAAATGATATGTGCGTGAAAGGTGTAACTGCAGAGATGATGAATGATAGAGATGAATGGCGAAAAGAAACGTGTTGCGTTGTGTTATCCCACCTAGTGTGGGATAAGGGCAGGATAATGATGATGAAAGCCAAGCCAAACCAAAGCCTTTTTCATGGGATTTTCAGAATTAAATATACTTTATCTTTCTTTTAACACACAGTTGCATGCTGTTCATGTTTCATGAACCGTGGGCACTTGCTTATTAAGCAAGTGCTTCTGCCTACCCCGCTTTGGGATTAAAAGTCGTGAAGTGTATTTTTTTTCATGCTGTTCGGTTGCATTTTCAGAAGTAGGTTGCATAGATAATGTAAGAAGTTAAGTTTTAATAGACACACGCACACACAGTCGCACAAAATGAGAAATTCGTTACAATAAATGTTTTATTACCCATAAAAATGTAGGGAGGCACATGTACCCATGGGGCGGATTTATTAATAAAGCAATTCGTACATGCGATTAGCTTTAGCTATTGCTTGGTAAGTAGGCACCAGGTAGGACCTATGCCAGGTATCTACATAGGTACATAAGTATTAAATCAAATAGGTCTAGATTTATCAAAGGTCACAAAATGGAACTTTAATATCATAATAGCTAGACAAAAGCCAATTTCCTTTTAAATTCGGTTACAATAACCGAGTGAGTCATATAAAGCTTGCTAGATCTAACTACCTACATACGTGCCTACAAAGTAAAGATTTCGTGTTAACTGAGATAAAAACGATTTCTCGGATTTAATTCCGTATCCATTAGAATACCTGCAGACACAGCGAGTCAGCGACGACACAACACGTGTGTATCTTACCACCTAGCACAACAGCCAACATATACTGTATTACAACGCAATAAAGATCATTATCGTGAACTAGTTGAAAGCTGCAGAAGTCCAAGCGGCATTTTAAACTTATCGTAGACAATGAGTTGAAACGGGATCCATTATTGATCCAATGTAAACAAGCGGCGAGTTGAAAGCGGTGCGCCTACGCAGGTTTTTTAAGCATCGCATTCACAATGATAAGGAGACGATTTTAGGAATAATAACGTTTACACAGTGAATACTTTAATGCAGTATGATTTCCTTGTAAATTGCTAACTGCTAATCAGACAATACCTAGTATAAAACAGAGTCGCGTCCCTCTGTCTGGCTCTCTATATGTTTACGTCTTAAAAACTGCGCAATTAATTTTGATTCGGTTTTCTTTAATAGGAGTGATTTCTGAGAAAGGATTATAATCATACGTGCCTATAATAGTAGGGCAATACAGTTAAATGGCAAAACAATTTAGATTTATGATACCTATATGAGGCCGTGAGCGCTAAAGTGGCCAAAGCCACAGTTTTTAATAAAATAAAAATAAATACACTTCACGCCTTTTAATCCCAAAGCGGGGTAGGCAGAGGCACTTGCTAAAGCAAATGCCCACGGTTCACCAAGCGTATTTAACCCAACGTGACAGGGGGTGAGCCCATCGCCGTTATAGGGTTCACACACCTTGTGGTGTGCGGGTTTCATCACGATGTTGTCCTTCACCGTACGAGCGTTGCGTTGCGTACATAGACTCTGAAAAAGAGTTCCATTGGTACACGTCCAGTAGCCGGACTCGAACCCGGACCTCCCGGTTACAAGTCAAGTATCCGACCAACTGGACCCCAGACGCTGTTTTTAATATTCCTTCGTAAATTTACTAAAAACATGTTATAATAAAATTACGCATGTTAAAATTCAAAATGTTAAAGAATTGATAATTTTAAGTACCTTACTACGTTCTATCTTTCATTCGTCGTTAGTTATTGTGTCATATAAATGTTCTTCCCTATCTAAACTTTGTAGGTACACAATACCTATGGTGAGGTGTATGAAAATATTGATGACGGTAAAATAATATAGGTAACTAAAAAAATTATATACAGCATTGTGGACCCTGATGGGCACAGAAAAAATGGAGGAGAGGACGAAAGATTTTAAGCTATTTAGATGTTGTTCTCGAAATATTCTTGTAGATTGTAATAGGCTTTCTCAGTTAATAAATTGTTTAAGGTTGAATATAAATATCTTGCCGTTAGGTTCGTCTCTTTGTATTTCTACTATATAAAAATAAGTCGAGTTTTCCTCCCTGACGCTATAACTCCAGAACGCACGAACCGATTTCCACGGTTTTGCATTCGTTGGAAAGGTTTCGGGCTCCGTGAGGTTTGTAGCAAAGAAGCCCTCTGGTGGCGAAACGGAGTTCGCCGTGTTTGCTAGTTAATTATAAAATTGTATTGCCATAACATAGGTACTTGATAAGTGCCTTGTGAGATTGGAAGTAGGTAGTAGAAGTTTACTTCTATTGCGAAGTTTAAAATGTATAGGAACATCTTTACGGGATAAAAAATAGTTTGGGGTTGTTTCTAACAAATTTGTCAGTATCGTTATACAAAAGACGTTTTCCTCGCGTATAAGCGCAGTGGGCGCTAGGCACAAGTGTATCGCTAGTCTTGTCGCGAGTATAGTTAGCTAGAGGTATAGTTAGACGGGCGGGTGGCGGGCGGCGGCAGCGGCGACGCATTACCGTTCCGATGACAGATCATACGAGTTAACAACAACCATGCGCGATATGCGCCTTTAATAAGGTTGGATAATGTAAGCAGTGATTGGAATGCGAGTGTCGGTAAAACTAGTATTAAGCGAAAAAAAGTTGGCACTTTTTGATATAGAGATCTTTGATATAATTATGTCGTAGGTATATGTACTTACACACCTAGTGAAGACTATTATGTAAAGCGAGTGGATCAATATACATTTTAAAAAATCATTGATACGGGCATGCGACAGGGTGGTGACCGCACGACGTTGGGCAGACATGCTCACACCCTTTCAGTCCGTGGATGTGAATTTGTTTTCTTGCGGCCCTAACAAAACAAACAGCGGTAGGCCCATCTCGCTGCGCCTGCGCATACCATCTGGTCGATTTATGTTGCAATGAAAAAAAAAACATTTTACATCTTTTATACCTAGTGGCTAAAAAGGGTTCGGTTCAAAAATAAAAAACAGACATTTCATGCAAGCCAAAAATTGATTGAATACTAAGAAACGCCCGCAAAAGAACATGGTATAACACAATTACGCGTCGGTACATGCCTACAAATTAAGTGATAAGTCAGACATGCTGACCGGCGTTGCGGGGAATGTGAACTGTTGATGTTGGTGCTGGCTGTGCTGCTGCTGCTGGCCCGCGAGGGTGAGCTCCGCCGCGTAGTACAGCGTCTCGCCATCCAGCACCGGCTGCACGTTGGTGAGCTCCAGGAAGTCTGCGCCGCCCGTCACCTCTTGCGCGTAGCGGTCCACCACCAGCCCCGGCGTGGTGGCGCCGTGCGACCGCATATGGAAGTTCAGGTGGCTGGTCTGCTTGAAACGCCGCCCGCACAGCGAGCACTGGAACGGCTGGATGTTGGTGTGCGTCCGCATATGCTGCCGCAAGTGCACCGACTGCGAGAAGCATTTACCGCAAATCACACACTTGAATGGCTTTACTTTCGTATGAGTGCGCATATGCTGGTCGAGCCCCGCCTTCTGAGTGAACGCCTTCGGGCAGTACGTGCAAGCGAACGGCCGAATGCCAGTGTGCATACGTATGTGCTGTTGCAGACCGCCCTGTTGGGTGAAGCGTTTGGCGCAAATGGAACACTGATGCGGCTTCATCTTGGCGTGCACGTGGCGGTTGTGTTCGTCGAAGTGCGCGCTGTCGTGGAAGGTCTGCTGGCAGAGGCGGCAGGAGAAGCTGGGCGGTGGCGCGACGGGTGCCAGCGGCGGCAGCTGCAGGTCGTCCCGGTCGAGCCGCTTCTCGCACACCTGGCAGCGCAGCGCCGCCTTGCGCCGCTTCGTGTGCTCCTCGCGGTAGTGCAGCGAGTACTCGCAGCAGTTGTAGAACATCTGCCGGCACTGCGCGCCCGCCTGCATCGGCAGCGGGAACGTACACGTGAACGGACCGCTGGAACATTTAACATTAATTTTACATTGTTCGTAAGATTACCTAGTTGTGCAAGAAAGATCTATTGAAACAGATACCTACCGCAAGTCAACTGCTGGCGCTGGTTTCGATTTGGGTTTAAGGGGTGCACGTCTGACGACGGCATCTAGCCTGCGCCGCTTGGCCTCCGCGTCACCGGCGTCCAGCCGCAGCACCACGTACGTCGTGTCCCGAGAGAACACTCGGGACGTGAGCCCGTCCTCGCGCACGATTCTGGGGTCCTCAGCTGCGGTCGGAAGAGGCACGAACCTGAACTTGTCGAACGCACACGCCTCTAATTCTGCATCAGCGAATGCCTGTCGGTAGGTAGAGGAAAGCTGGTATCAACCTGACTCGACTCTTAGAGGTTTTCAATACTAGGCTTTAAGAAGATTACCAACGATAAGGCTGTCAATCTTCTTGATCGGAGTGATCCTCGATCGACCTCGACTTTCTATTAAAATTGTTTTATTTGGCTTGTGTGTAGGTAGGTATAATATCTTCATGCAAGGGTAATTGTAATTGTGTACCTACATAAAAAGTTTTCTGAAGGCAAGGATCGGTTCATACCTGGTTGATCAAATTGTATGTAGCCGAGAGTGCAGAGGCGTCCCCGTCGTCCTCGGCCTCGCCATCGTGCTGTAGCTTCTGATGATTTCTCAGCGCCGCCGAATTGTAAAAAGTTTTGTTGCAATATCGACACAAAAAGTTCGCTTGCTCGTTTTCTTCCCATTTCTTATCGCTATTATGTGTCTAAAAAAATAAAACAAGAATATTATTTTCATCATGCTGTACCTAGTCATACAAACCTACATCACCATCATTATAATAATGTTCTATAATGAACCTATGCGGTACTGTGTATGATAATATGACACTATTCGTGTTCATTGCATTGTAAGTTAAGTACAAAACTATTTAGCTTTTAGTGAAAAATGAAAAAGAAAAAATGATGAAAAATAAATCACTCAAATGTCAGGCATAACTTTGAAATATTATCAAAAATGACCAACTGATTTCTTTAGTTACCTGGGTCAATGTACTCTCTTGTGTCCAACAAAGTTTATTTTCGTCAAAATTAGTAATTAAGTCAGCTATAGGTGTAACCATTTTATTGGAAATTGTGTGTACAATATTGTTAGATAAAGATTCACTCATTATTCTAAGTGTGTCAAATTAATTCTACCTAGGTAGACTTAGCTAGGATTTTTAAGCAAATGCTGGTTAAAAGTATTTTCATGCTCAGTAAAGCGAATGTAAAACGTAGTTTTGTTATAACTTATTTCACAAAAGTTTGGTTATAATTTTCCAATTCCAACTTTCTAAATGTTCGAATCTTCCGCCAAATCTAAGATTTTATCCATTTAGCCCTAGCGCAATAAAACATTCTGGTCCAAGTGCATGGAATTGAGGCATTTATACTGTAGTGTTAGTGATTTTTTGGCCATTATTAAGTTAGTCAGTATATATTTACATGCTGTAACTCTCAACACAAGTGTTAACGCAAGTTAATATCTGGACAAAATGCAAAAAATAGCGCTCAATAGACTTGTATGACCATGCCCTAAACTATTTAAAACAATGACGGTTGTCGACAAATTCGACACGTCAACGAAGTGAATGAAATCAATTCACAATAAATAATTTTATTTTCAAGACAAATAGTGTAGAGCTCTGCTTAAATTAAAATCAAATGAATAGATATTCGTGAAATTCCTCATAATGGCTGGGTCAGCTTTAAGACGCTTAATGGCCGAATATAAGCGTAAGTAATTTATAATTTGGTATGTTTCCAAACTTTACTGTAATTACAATTGTAACCAAATCATTAATTAGTGCTGCATTAGGTGCATTATCGAACAGTTTGATAACCAATTATATAACTGTGGTACATTTCTCTAAAGGTAAGTAGGTATTCGGTTTAATATTAGTGTTCAATGTAACCTAGCCATAAACATTCCATGGTTATTATAGTACCAAACTCTAGTAAAAACACAGCTTCACAGTTTGTGTTTGTAATAAAAAAACTATGTTTATAAGGTCAGTAAGCTACAATGATTACTTGAAGTCTGAAGGAATGCCTGCATACACTTTTAAACCTGCATTACATTTTTTAGTTCAGTGTTAATGTGTAGTCCAAAAGCAAGCAAAAGCCCCATGTTTATATTCCTTGTTTTCTTTGTTCAGTACACCATGTGTATTATAAAGTTGTAACTACATATAATTAGAGAGGGTGACAACATTTGATAATAGGCAACTTGACACCTCCGAACCATAAACTCTAGGCTAAGTGTTTTCAATATTATGCATGTGAGTTTTATTTTTGTTTATTTCTTTCATACAATTAGTGTGTTTAGTTTATTTGCTTAGTGTGATTGTTGGTTGAAGCAATGGGACCCCATGCTTCACCCAGGTGGAATAGCGAGGTGAAGCAAGGGTCTGTCCATAAATTTATTATTAGTATGTAAGTTATAAGGCCATTAAGTAGACGTCATGTGGCTGATGATGAGTAGAATGATAACACTCTACAATAATGCTTATTTTAACTTGTTAGATTAATACAGGCTGACTTTGGAGTCATCACCTGGACAAACATTTTCTAACTCAGAAAATTATAGCGACTCCAAGAGTATAGTTGTTTATGTGACTGAGATATTTTGATCTTGTTCAATGGGATCGTTTTTATCCAACATTTACAACAAAATGTAAGTTATTTTGTTGAATGTTAAAAAAATGGTGTGTTTAATGTTGCATTTGCACACAAACATTTATAATAAAAAAAAAAACTTGCTTCAGGAAAAGAAGTATACATTGAAATTGCTATTATTTGCTGAGTATGAAAAAGTGGGTCAGGATTACGACCCCCAAGTCAACCTGTATAAAATCAACAGAGTTATGTAGATGTACCTCATGTTTCTTGAAGTGGAATCAAGTTGACAATATTTTCAAAACAGTTGCACGTCAGTACAACAATTGTTTGAGGACCGCCTAGCCAATCACAGTGCTGAAATCACAGAAACACCCAGAAAGTGAGTGTTAGATATTTCATCCTGTAAACATTAGTGTAATATCTGTTTCAGAATTGACATTAAACCCTCCAGAGGGAATAATTGCTGGTCCAGTAAATGAAGAAAATTTTTTTGAATGGGAAGCTTTAATAACGTAAGTGTTTGTGTTACTTTATTAACAAGTCTCAATAACATTATACATTCAATTTGTTGTTTATACTAAAGAAAACCACATCAAAATCCGATGCATAGTTTTAAAGATATATGTATACTCATATGTAGGGACATACAGCAAGAGGCAACTTTGTTAAAACAAATTAAAGAATAGTTACTATGTAATGATTAGTGATGGGAATTCTGGGATATAATAGGTTGTTATCCCAATGTACATTATTTTAAAGTAGTAAAATGTAAGTATATTAAAATACTCTGCAATAAATAAAAGTGTGGAAAAAGCATTTGCCAAGCAAATACTCTCACTACATGCCAATATGATGAGGGTAGTATTTTTAGAGATGCACCCAATAACAACTACAGTTTTACTCTGCTCAATTTTTTTCAACTGAGTTCTCTGCCTAGTAACTTGGTTCAATCAAATTCCCTTTTCATACGTAAACAAGTACAAATAGGTCTCATTAGCACGCATTAGCAATATTTTGTTTTTAATTAAGTAGGATTGTCAAAGATTTCCTAAATTAGTAATAAATTATTTTTATTAACAATGTTGTTTTAGTAGTATCTAACTAAATAAATGCTTTTCATAAACAACAGACTGAATAATTCGCTGAGTTAAAGTATCATAAAACATGCTGAGTATATCCCGTACCAAGTACTCTGGCCATCTCTAGTATTTGTTATTAAATAAATCACAAAATTCTATTGTTAATCCTTCCATTGCAATCCTCCTTTTGTATTGAATTGATTTGTATTCCGTTGCTAAAAAGAAACTCTATTTATTTTCCAGTGGACCGGAGGGAACCTGTTTCGAAGGTGGAATTTTTCCTGCAAAGTTGGTGTTTCCACCGGATTATCCACTGAGTCCTCCCAAGATGCAGTTTATCTGTGATATGTTTCATCCAAATAGTAAGTAAAATTTGAATAATGGTTTTATTTTAATATTATAACATTCCAAAACTTGTGGTAATTAACTGAATGTACTTCTATTTATCAGATATTGAGTTAATGTCAGGCCTGTTATATTTGTTTATCGACAAACGTAAACAGACCTGTATATTTGTTGATTGACAGACATAAAGAAGTTCCCGTTGATAAAAGTAAATTTAACAAAATGGATTAGACTTTTAGTGCAATGACTTTGGTTCATGACTAAAAAGTGTTCACCTAATTTACTACGCAATGTATTGTTAAATAACAAAATAATGTGATGAAAATAAAAATATAACAATAATTTAATTTCATCAATATCTTTGACCCAGAGGGTACTATCAATCTCTCTCTCACCATGGTCCTAACATACCTCTTCTATTCTACTGTATCACATTTATTGAAATGTTTGTACACCAATGTTGGTACGTATATTGTGGTGAAACAATGCAAAATCGCCACTGTCCATTCAATTAGATTTGAACTCTATCACCAGTGTGACTAAGGTTCAATTTCGTTTGGTGCATTTGCATTATTAATCATACATTTCACGTGTCTTCCTCAGTATATGCAGACGGTCGCGTGTGTATATCAATCCTCCACGCACCGGGCGACGACCCGATGGGCTACGAGAGCAGCGCGGAGAGGTGGTCGCCTGTTCAAAGCGTCGAGAAAATTTTACTCTCTGTAGTCAGCATGCTGGCAGGTAACATTGGACTCTTTTCATTTCATCTCCCAATTTCGTGATAACACCAATAGATGGCACTGCACTAAGCTAGGCAATAATGTAAGTAGACTGACAACAATAAATTAAACTTTTTTACAGCAGTTTTTTGTTTTTTTTTTGTGTTACAATCAAAAGAAACAAACTGGTCTAACCAATCAACCTACGAATATAGCCTTGCGAAGTAGTCATTAGCCTTCTATTTTTCTCGTCATCATTTATATTGCTCAACTTATGATTCTCGATGGATCGTAAGTGGAATACCAATGTATTTAATGCTGTGCTGGCTCCATTCATTTCTATGATTCATGGCTGGCTGCAATGTATCTACATATCTAATTCTTCGAGTCAGTTTTCAAGTCAAATTGCGAGTTTGCATAAGTAGAAAGAAGACTTATGAATTAACAACGCCATTAGCTTTTGTTTGACCAAAAAACGCACCATTGGTTAATCGATTGTCATTGCAAATTCAGTTTGTCAATGACTTTTTGCATGCCTGACTTATTGTTTCTTAGAGGTCGAGCGTTAAAAGCGCCATCTGCATTCTTCCCTACTATATTTAAGTCATTTTCGTTCTGCGCTGGCGAATTCATTATTTTTGTACATGTAACTGATCTGAATTATTAAGTAGTCACGTATCATGATAGGATATTTTCCCAAAATTAAAAGAATGAGTTAAATAAAAATTAAAGAGTAAGTAATGAAAGATAGTTTGCATTTTCGCTTTGAGCCTTTTGTGTCCAAAGTAGATTTTAACTACTAGCTCATTAGTTACCATGCTTTGCGAATGTCTAATTAAACTATCTATTTAAAGTGTATATTACATGCGCGCGAATACACAACGTGTAGTTTAATAGGTACTTTGCTATCGAGCATGTGGTATCGGGCAAGGTTGTGTTTCCCAACGTACGTAAGGGAAACGCCGTGAAGAAAACTACATGTCATGTAATGTTCAAAACGGCGACAAGCCCTGTCACGTGTTATGTTACACCTGGCGAACAAAATTTGCGTACAAATGCCTCCCCCAACCTTGCTTAGTTATTGATGCGACGCATACTAGGCGTGAAGAGTGCCTACTTATTTTGCAACATTAAGACTTTCGACATTATAATTTGTTTGCAATAGTTACTGAACGTATACTTATATAAATTAATCAGTAAAAAAATCACTAAATAGCTAGGAGATTTTTTGGTTGCAACAAGAGAAGATATTTTGCAATATATTTTAGGAAATTTCAACGATGAAAGAAAATGTCATCAGGAGTTTTCTACAAAAGATAGTGGGAAACGACTAGGAGCGTTATGCAACTTTGTAGTCTATAATTGAGCGCCTATGTCGGATTAAAAAAAAATCTCTCATTAATATTGCTTTGCTCTGTGTATTTTCGCTTCCAACTTGTGCTAATATTTATAAGTTTTTCTAAACTGTGTATATATGACTCTGTAATTGCCTTGTTTTATTGGCTATGTGCGTGACGGTGGCGACGCGTAGCGTTTACAACATTTGCGGAAATTGACAAATAATAACGATGTATATATTGTTAGTTTTCTTTGCAAATATAAATGAAACCAATTATTAAAATAGTATTGTTGACAATATTTAAGTGAAATTTATTCAATAGTTTGTAAAATTAATATAATAATAAAAACCGGGATTGAAAATATTACACATACTTAATATTAGTTTCCAACCACAAACTGAGATAAAACGCAATAAATTAGTATTAGCCGAGCATGTAAGAACACAAAACGATAAAAAGATAACAACGAAACAACAGTCATATGGCCCATTACTTTGCTTTGATTTTGTACTGCAATCAACACTTTGACAGCTGATCATCCGCATTTGTTTCCAATTTCTGCCGTGTTGTGCGCTGCGGTCGTTATCTCTCTGCCACTACTCGCTTTGCACATAGCCAATAGATTATGCGATAGTAGTCTATCTGAAATCCGTATTGTATTCGGCTGCGCGGCGACATCTTTAACGTTTCCTTGTATTAAAATGGCTGCCCATTCAAGTGCTGAACATCATAACTCAATATTTTTCACCGGGTATATGTTCACTAGGCGCGATTATAATCAAAGACAAGCTCCAGCTTACCCTTGTTATTTTACTCGACGTTTCAACGATACATCATTGTAATAAGATGATATAAGACTAAATAAAACCTGCCACGTACACACCGTTCGATCATTTGGCTGGTACTTATAGTTGCATAATGTTCTTCGCAGAGCCAAACGACGAGAGCGGCGCCAACGTGGACGCGGCGAAAATGTGGCGCGAGGACCGGGAACAATTCAACAGAATAGCCGAAGATTTAGTTCGGAAGACCCTCGGTCTACCCGTCGCGCCTTAGCACACCGACACTGCCTTGACATCTGACATCTGTTTTAATGTAAATACCACCTCAGAAATCGAAATAATTTTATTGTTATCATGTTTTACAATGCAAATAATAAATTTAGTAAACTGTAGGTACTTATTAATTAAATAATGTACATTGATTTTTATTCATATTTTAGTTAGTAACTGGGAATTTGGTATGCTGTTGTACCTAGGAGATTGTTAAATATTGATATTATACATTAAGATATGACTGATATTTTTTTCTCTGTCCTTGCATCAAAGACGTATTTAATGTTACGTATGCAACATACATACCTAACTTGTATGACCTACATTCCTTCCAGCTGGAGGCTAAATCCTGAAACAGCAGTTATCATAGCCCTGGAACGAAAAAATTGCGATTTCCCCATACAAACTCGATCGGCTGATTTTGCTTTCTATATGAAATAGTCACTTTTTTCGTTCAGGGGCACCAGGGTGGATGGACACCTGCTGAAATGGACTTGATAAAGTCAACAGAAACGGTACATTGGCTTAAAATAATTGTTTTGACGATCTTCGACCTATAGTATAATTATGTCTTAAACACAAGATAAACAAACACTTCTAGTATGTGCACTGAGGGTTTTAGTATCTCAATGTCGACCTTAACCAAAATTACTGCCGCTATGCCAAAATTTTAAGTTACTCTCAGGACATCACGGAATGCCGACTTTTTGATTACATTACATCTTACTAATATTAAGTATAAATGGGAAAGTGAGTTTGTTTGTTCCGCTTTCACGCCGTAACTACCGAACCGATTGCTTTGAATTTTTGCAGACGTATAGTAAGAAGTCCGGTTTCAATAATAGGGTACTTTTTATCCCGGAAAAAAATGATATTCCCGAGGGAAAACAAAATATTCCTTTATACCGCAATATAACCGAAGTCCACGCGGGCGAAGCCGCCTGCGGAAAGCTAGTTATAGAGAATTGGCTTGGGGCAAGTCGGCATTCAGGTACTAAATAAAAAAACGTACGTACGGGTACGTGGTGAGGTGAGGCTAGTTTTGACCCAAATAAAGTGCGCAGTCCGTACAGGTCGAGCTAAATAAAACCGTTTAAAAATGACTTACTTTTGTAAAGGCGCTCAAAATTGATACTGAGCTTTAAAGGATTAACTAGGTGGCGATCACAATAGACCAGCAATGGTCGCAGTGATACTTGGCACAACAGGGCCCTGCAGAGCCACACAAAAAAACCCAGGGGATCCGGTCAGACCGAGAGGCTTAGGACCCGTACGACTGGGAAAAGTTGCACTGAGGCTAAGTCCGGCCGTATACATTCGGAATTTTCCGTACGGAATACAACAATTCAAGTAAAAACGTCTGTTAAACTCAAGTTCACAACAACAACAACCGTTGGAAGCTTCATTTTATGCTTGAATCGCCACGTTCCGTATGTATGTGCCCGGCCTAAGGTGTCACATGTATTCTTTTCGCAATCACCACAAGACTTAGAGAATTTTTATTATATTTAGCGTTCAAACTACTATCACAGTAAGTCACATTATTTGCTGGTATCGTTAAGTAATTAGGTACTACGTTCATTTTACTGTGGCCTTTAGTAAACGCACGTACCTACTCACTCTTCGTGTAGGTACGTACTTTAAGCGACTTGGTCGGAGCGCATATTACTCTCCCCATTATCTCTTCGCTAGGAGAGTGGGAAAGCTCAATGTTAAGAGACTTCGGTGGAAGGTAGCATGTGGGTACATGCCATAACTCACTGATCATGCGGCACCACGGTCCTCAGGACCTTACTCCGACACTCGGAATGAAGATCCGGTTCCAACTATGGATTCCATGCGGTCTCGTACGGGACGCAGGGGATCCATAGTTGAATTCTTCTTAGAACCACGCACTGCTCCAGCGCGATGCAACGTCGGTAGCACGGAACAACAACGCTGCACGAGCTACCTATATCTATACGTTGAATCGAGTCTGTGAGACCGAGGTTGGCCGACGTCGCGTCGGAGGAAACCAAAACGCGGACACCGCGTATCGAGGCATTTGGAGTAGGTATCTAAATATTATCTCCTTACCCAAATTAGATAACAGATACAGACACACATCAAATTAAATGCCTCAGTTTATTACCAGCCATTTTACTGGAGAGGCGGGAATCGAAACCGCGACCGTCGTTCTAGTCACAGTTGCTACGAACATCACGTTAAACATTCTTAATCTAGATGTCGCTGTTTTCGTTTGTACATATTTATGTTAAAATCTTTAAGCACTGGAGAAAAAAATTTGGTACCTATGAAGAATCTCCATATATCTGATGTAGGAAAAGATTATGAGAAAAATAATGATTTTTCTCCAACCCAAAAGAGTTTGGTACCCAATTTAAGGCGAGTGTTGCGTGATGGATAATGGCCAGTTTTATCATATTACAAGCATGAACAACATGAAATTGCGGCGTTGTGGAATAAATCTGCACGCGCCAAAAGATCTTTGTACGCCTGAAAAATAGTTTCAACCAAAACTCCAGTGGCGACACCTGTCTTAAAATATCGGAAAAGAGGGCTCCATATGACACAGACTAAATAGATATTTTTTTATCGATGCTATGTTGTATGATCTGTCTAAGTGATGCTGTGTGTTAGTTTACTGCGCTACCATGAGATATTTTGATTTAAAGTTGGTTTGGTTTGATTTAAAAACAGGAAGTTCTCTACCTAGAATGAACTATACAAGTTTTACTGTAAAATTACCTTAAATCCTTTAGCCGCAGGCCACAGTGAAGAACTAACTGGGCACACTTAGTACAAAAACGTACCCAGTCTATGTATTGTGGCCGAGCCAGATAAAAACTCACGATCATTCGTTTCCGTCCATATTGTTGACGTAAAGTGCTCTATAGATTGACCTCGCTGCTCTTTTTCTGGATTGGATACCTTCTCTAGTTTACGTAGGTATAAATTAATATCTACGGCGTAAATCTTGGTTATTGAACCTATTTGTGGATGTTTCATAACACTGTCTAAATTTTGTACATAAGAAACTGTACCTGTTTCTTCTTTTTTAAGTTTTACAATGTGGAATCCATTGCGTATTGTTTTTATTTTGCTGCGATAGTGTTTTACGGTATGGCTCCAGATATGGGTGGGCAAGACATTCAAGTCCTGGATAAGTTTACCAGGTTTCTGACATTGAAAGTGGCTCAAGTGGTAGTGCAAAGTAGGCTAGGGAAGAAAATCGTTTTGGGAACAGTACCTGAGCATGAAGAGGTGCAGATTTCGAACAATAAAGGTTTGTCGCCTTCACAAGTACATCACAAGGCAATTGATTGGGTAAGTTCTTAAAAATTGTAAGTTACTGTGTTCTTAGATGTTTACAGCCACCTATCATCTTGTACAGGTGTAACTACTAAGTTTTGTGTGAAAATCTTTAATTGTCTGTGGGTGTCTATCTAATATCGTCCTTCTCAGCTCAAGAAAATGTATCATGTATGTAGGTGTTTGGTTCTTTGTTAGAATAGTTATTATGTACATAATAATATTATGTCTCACCTTGTTTCATGACCAACTAGTTTAATTTGATGTTGGAACTTTGAAACCCTTTAGACAAGTTTTTTTGAAATAAATTATTTAAATTCAAACACAACACAGCATGCCACCATGCAGGTGTGGTGTAAAAAGGAATTGCTATTTTGAAAAGTTTCTATGCTTCTTGTAAACTAAGGTAAACATTTTATCAATAAAAGTGAAATATTAAAAATGTTTGGTAAAAATTGTATTCCACTATGTACAGACCAACAACAAATTAGGTATATTTACAACACTCACAATTCATTTCAGTTCAATCTTGCAATACCTGACATTGCTGAAGTGACAAAGGATACAAAAAAGGTATTGAATGGTGAAATAGTTGCGGCTCTAAGCAAAGTGTTTGTTGTCGAGATATCATTACAAACTGATGATGGTGACGAAATGATATTGGAACTATGGACTATTAGGATCAATCCCGAGTCCGATCCAAACATGATATCATTATCTACAGTCTACTACAGAATGGGTATAATACTGAAATCAACCTTGACAATCTCGAGAATAGCACCCGCATACAAAATTGCTCGTTCCCAAGCAAATGATTCCTACAAGATATCATATAGAATATATCCAGGCCCGCCAAACACAGAAGTACTTGGTGAGTACAGTATGATTTTATTTTATATAACTTATTTAGCCAATATGTGTTTGTAGAATCTTATTTTGAAGTTGTACTAATTTAAACAGAATGGGTTGTGAAATGTATAGAGTGTCATTCAATTTGCTCTTTGACATTGAAACACAAAATGAATACCACTGGTGATTTCTATAACATGTGGTATAGAAATGCTGCAATGTTTACTTATTATTTTTATCATTTTCGGTCACATGAAGTTTACATACATACATACCTTTGTGTATCAATGTGTCACACCCATTTCCCAGAGGGTTAGTCAGGAATTATGTATCTCCACTTGTCACAATCCTTACTCATTCTCACAATCAAGTCTCCAAAGCATATATTTATTTTTAAAGTCACTAGTGTTGCATTATGTGTAAGTAAAAGTTAAATGTACCTGTGGGGAAGGGGAAATGTCCCCTATTCTGTCTTGAAATGAAATGTATATGTATTTGTAACTTTTCAGGTGAAGGCTACAAGACAATTAGGATTAGTGAACTATGTGTTCTATTTGGCACAATTCAAATATCACTATTGTATAGAACAGTAATGACTCTGACACCAAGCAAAAAGCAGAACACAACCAACAACAATATCATGGTTCAGAGCAACCACTTTCCCAATGAACCACCAAAGTAAGTTATTATATTATTGATTAAACCTTTACTATGTTCACTTACCTGGATTGTCTTCACAGGATTTTGGTTATATATACCTTCTTATTTATAGCCATAAGTATTTTGTATTCTTATAGTTGTCACTCAGATGGTACATTTCTTTCTATATAGGTACACACCTAATTGCTGTGTTTTTACTATAATACCGTAGAAAGTAAGTACTTTTTGCAAGTTCAGTGAAATACTTCACAAGATAACTCGAAACTTTACAGTAATGTGATGTCTTTTACAGAATTTGGTTGTATTTCAACTTTGGGATAATGTATGTATAAAAGAGGGTACTTTACACCTTTTGGACTATACTCTATGGTTAAGATGGTTTGAATAGTAGTTTTAAAGGTTGTTACATGTTTCTGCACTCATGAGGTAATCATTACTCGCCAAAAACTTTCTCAAATACCTGTTGACCCCAGCTTCAATTTATTTGACGTATTTATTACAGATCCCTCACGATTTTAATACTATTCATGTCCTATGCTCATAAAATAGGTCAATTAGTTTCACAGTCTATTGAATACAAACAAAGTATGATGATAAGAATAAATTCTTTCAAAATTTAATTATGTATAGGTAGATCATGCAGCACCCTCCACACAATCCCGGCACATTGTGTAAAGCAGCCTTCAAGTTAATTTACAAGTGGCAACATTGTTAATCTTCGCGGTATATTTTCCATAAAAAATGAGGGTAGATTGTGACTGATTTAAAAAATATCGTGAACGGTTTTGTCTCATGCTAACGCCATTCTGTACTCCTATTCTGTATTATTTAAATCTTTTGTGAATTTCAAGTGAATTTAGTAAGTACGTGACAACAGAAACATCTTTTGCAGAAAATCATCGAACGACAAGAGGGTTAGAGAAATTGACTTGAACAAGCCATTGACGCCCGGCGCCTTCGTAGACCCCGAACAAATTCGGGAGCTCCGCGAGTCCCTAAGCCGACAACTACCGACACCGCCTCCGCAAGTCGCCAGGATGTTTGCAGACAAGCTCAAATTGGAAAACGTGAGTACTAACTATACATTTATCCGTCCTATAACAAATGTGTGATGAGATCTTATGACTTAGCCCTTTGGATATTTAGTGTAACACCTACATACATAATATGTATGTAGGGTACATATTATGTACATCTACACCCATTCAGGGACATTTGTGAATGTTCAATAATGATATACCTACATGTATTGGTAATCCATTGGTGGGCTGCCTAATTTTAACGGTTGTGAATTCTTGCCCTATTGTTTTATACTTTTTGGTAGTGAAAGGTCGAAATAGTAGAAGACTACATTTTATACCACAAAAGGTTTTATTGTGACACTGTTCAACCATCTTTCTGCATACATATTATGTACTTATGTGTATGTTAACTACTAAGGTAACCCGCTTAGTAATAGCGGAAGCTTTATTTTGTGCCACTGTTTTGCACACATGAAGGATAGGTCAAAAGTACAGAACACTGACTATGTTACATTCATTTAACCGACTTAATAAAAGGAGGAAGTATAGAATTGTATTTTTCTATGTTTGTTACTTCATAATTTCTGACTGGTTGAACTGGTTTAATTTTTTTTTTTGGCTTGACTAATGCTTTGATCTAGTGATAAAACGTTATGTGACCGTTTATACAAACAATGTACCAGGCGCGCATGAAGAAGCGTTCGACATCGGAGAGCGTGAGCATCGATCGTCCGCCGCTGCGGAGCGACGTGACGGCGAGCTCGTCGGCGCCGACCGCCGTGCCGGTGGCGGCGGCGGCGGCGGCGGGCGGCGCGGCGGCGGGCCCCGGCACCGCGCCCGACGCCGCCCGGGCACACCTCGCGCCCTCCAGGGCCGTCGAGGTGCCACGCACTAAGAGGCGACTCAACTCCGATAGCGGGAACTACTCTAGGATGATGGTATGTTGCCTTAACTGTTGGAATACTTGAGTGTATTAATATTGTACTTCTATACTAATATTATAAAGAGGAAACATTTGTTTGTTTGTTTGTATCGAATAGGCTCCGAAACTACAGGGCCGATTTGTAAAATTCCTTCGCCGTTGGGAAGCTACGCTTTCCCCGGTGAATATAGGCTATATTTTATCCCAATATTTCAACGGGAACGAAAATAAAAACGTGTGTAACACCACGCGGTATAGCTAGTATTTAATATGAACACTTTTTGTAAAGTCTCCTATGTAGTTACGTGACTTTGGCACTCACTAGGCTCACTGCATACCCGCCATCATTATATTAGATCAGCTGGTATTATTTCGTGGATGGGTGAAACAGACCAGCACAGACTTTGTAATGATAACCATTAGTTATTTTTTTTGCGATAGTTAAGCGATTTCTTCTCCAGTCATTAAAATCATACACTAGCAAATTTAACATCAGACTTTGTTAAATTTTTTCCTAAAAAAGTGCTTGAAGGTGGTACAGCTGAGTAGTTTCGAAGTAACTTTAAATACGTATTGGGATTTCAGGACTTCCCGTTCGCCGACGGCAGCCCTATCACGGAGCTAGCGACCTTCTACCAGCAGTGCTTAGACGCTAAGGCGGCCAGCGAGCAATGGGAGCCGCTCCCGCAGCCGGACCCCGAGGAGTTCTCCGAGACCCTGAAACAACTCGAAGACGCCGTGCCCGAGTTTGACAACATCGCACTGATGTTCAACTCTGACTCCAGCACCTCTCAGTAGGCCCCACGTTGTGACGTCACACTTCTTTTTCTATGTAGTAGGTTAGGTAGCCACATAAGTTATTTATTAGTTGTACGATTTTGACATACAAATTTAATGTAACTGTATACTCTTTAATGTTGTAACTATTATCATTCGGTTGCTTTTCAAGCGTTAATTTGTATTATTTATTACTATTGTCCCGACTTTGCAAATTGTTAAGTCTGATTCCATATAGAATCGTTATTGTAAGTGCGTACGGTAGTTTATTGCGAGCCATAAATATGACTTTGTGTCGTCGATTTCGGCGATGTCAATTATATTATATTTTACTTATACTTAGTGGGTAGTGAGCTGGCTAGGTACGCTGACGCTATATAGGTTTTGTCTTATAGATAGGGCTATTTAATTGCAATGTCTTATTCGGGGAACAAGGCGGAGCATTCTCGACCGCAGGCCCACGGCGACGGACGTCAACAAACTCAATGTATGTTAAGCAATCGTAACACTATATCGGTACCTGGTTTTGCGTTTCGCCTTTTGTGCGTTTGTGCTTTATTTACAATAACTTGCTGTATATTCTTGTATATATCTTTATTATTTGTACTTATGTTTGGCGTAAACTTTGTAAAAAAATAATTTAACTTATCGACTTCATTTTATAACGACGATATTCCACCTGTTTGACACTGTAAGCTGCATTGCGAATTACAACAATTAGTGATAAGACTATTATTACCTGACACAATAACCAAACTACAGATAGGATTAGACGTCGTGGACTGCCGATCTATAAATGCTCAACGAATACTTATAAATGTTATTATAAATAATGATATTTCTCCCTTCGTCTCGTAATCAGCATTCTATTTGGCAACACAACCTAATCAGTTGATACGAGAAATGATTGACGGCGGCTCAATCAATCATGGCGGAACTTCACCGATTTGATTGATTTGTCAAATGGATAAAGCTTAGAGATCGGGAGTTGTATTTTTGTTTTGCGTCTGCGACCGTTTGTACATTTTGATTATTGACTGTTGCTTGTGCGTGTTTATGGAAAGTGCGATTCATATATGTATATTTTTTGTATATTGGTGTGGACACTAAAAGATTTAGAGTACGAGTGTCGAAGGGTAAACCTAGTAAAGCTTAGGCCAAAGAAACGCCGTCCAGTTCGCGTCCTGACGTAACATACGCGAGCTGATCCTTTATTCCCAGTAGTACTACCCAACTGTACCAACACTGATGGACGTGTTTGTAGGAAATATCGTTCGCCGCATCATCGCCCTACAATTTCCTACACAATGATGGATCGAGGCCTTGTACGCCCCCGCGGACGCAACCTGACCGCGTTGTTTTGGCCTTAGCGTAACCTACGTATGCATTCTTAAAAGAATTACATATAAACTGTGACTTTCGATTTGAGTGGCAATTCCGTTCTCGATTCGAGGTAGTCGTGTGGCTATTCCTTACATAGTGGTCGATCTAAGCCGGGGCCAAAGTAGGTAATATGATACCATAATCATTATTAGCGAATTACTCATCGTAGTGTCATTAAAGGACGGGAGGCTCTAAATTTTGTACGTATGTAGGTAATATAAACGGTGGTGAGGAACTGTACCGTAAAACGGGCTAAATTAATCTGCAGGATGATTAGTAACATTGGTTATTGACGTAGCAAGGGTTTTTCTATTTTCCATTGCAATTTGCATGGTTTAACCATAGCAACATCAATGGACAATGGAAATAATCCGATAGCTTCGAAATAACACTTATTGTTATAGACGTGACATTTCACAGTTTGTCTAAACTATGTAGTTTGATTTCCGTTAGGAATAAGAAATATTAGGTTCTGACATGTGATTCATGGTATAGATAAGCTATATATGTGTCGTTTATTCGTACAAAATTTAAAAATATAGATTTTTTACTAGACCGGCGTTTGTACCCATTTCAAAAAGAACGAATGATACCCCCAAGACCATATTATTATACTACGCATATTTAATATTCAATTGTAGAGATTTACTTGAACCGCGATGCCGCTTCTTTCTTCAGCGATGGACATTAAACGCCACTATTGTGAGTCAGTTTTTCGTTCCGAGTTCTGTCACAAAATTACCTTGACATTCAGCACCTACGAAATGTCAAAAGTTACGGTGTGAAATTACTGATTTTTCTTACAAAATTCCTTGTGTACCTTATGAACCAGTTATCAAATTAAAACTAGTACTGTATATTATATGAATTGGTCCTGCGGGTATCGTTCGAGGGAACGGTGAATCAACAATGTTACTTTTCTTTAGAGTACTGCAATCCAAGCCAACGGTCAATAATAATAATAATAAAATAAAACACCGTGTTGTGAACACTGTGCTAGTGCCATTTGTTATAAACACAAGTGCTTACTTTGTAGCTTAAAGTTATTATTTATATCATGGAGACAATGTATGATTGTTAGTATAGACTGACCAGAAATGTTAAATACATTCATTCACTCTTCATTCCTTAAGTTTGAAATATACTTATTTCACGGAATACTCGAGTACTAAATTTTGATACAATCTAGTGTAATTGTGTGTTTGTGTGAAAACTCATAAGAGAATGCTGAGTGATGGATTTTTTTCTATATTATGGTCAGGATATGATATTATGTGTATGCATGACTCATTAGTGCGAGCTGCATTGAAATCTGCGATACACTGGTAAACTGGGGCGATTTGTAACTTTGGTTGAACATAAATAGTATTTATACAAGGTCCTTGTGACCCAGTGTGTTTTACACATTCTGCTAAGTTATGTTTCACGTTTTTCCATAGAACATTATCTGATAGTGCAAATTTTCAGGAACTAGAGACACGAGATAATAGTATGCTTTCAATCATCCCCAAGTTGCAATTAACCAATTCAATTACCCCAATTTACGGTATATCTGTGCAAAACGCGTATGTTTGTATAATTGTTTAAGCATCGTATGTAATATGCCTACCGAAGCCTTTTGAAATCGTGGTACACCCAGTGGTACCACAAGCCCCCCTAAACGCAAAGCGCTCCAAGAAAGAAATGATAATTAATACATACCGGGCACTGCGATTAGTTGAAACAAGTCGCACGATGTGTGACATAGCAGGCAATCACAGCGTATGTGTTCTATATCTTGTCTATCATGACGTGCTTACTAGGGCTGCAGGTGGATATTACGGATACTATTTTATTGCCGTAGTTCCCCAGTACTGGTACCACAGTTATAATAAAATAACCGTAATACCACAAGTACTGAAGCAGTTAAGAATTTTCTTTTGTCGTCAAATCTATGTTGTGTCAATTTAAATTTTCGTCAATATACGACTTGTTCCTTTAGTTATGAGAGGCACCTCTAACTGCATAGCCATTGATTGTGGTCAGTAGTACCACATTTATAACCTTGGTACAACCAGTACCATGGTAATGACAAAGTAACCGTAGTAATGGTGGTACCACTTGGTGTACCACGGTGTCAAAAGGTACCGAACTAAGGCTATCCTTGGCTATCTTATATTACACATTAGATCTTTAAAAATTAGAAGGTTCTTCAACTTTGTTATTTAACGTTGCTAAATTATGTTCTATTAGATTGTTATGTCCAAGACAAAGTAGTCAAAATTAATTATAATAATGTAAATTATCACAAATGTACGATATTTCAAAATTGTTAATTTAGTAATTGGTGTTTTTAATAATGTCTTGTCTAAAAATCAAGCGACGTTTATTTTATTGACATGTTTGTGTGACAAAGATTTTTTCAGATTATTATCTACTTTGCTTTTAGTTATTCCTTGTGAGTTTTTAATTAAATATGTTAAAAGATTTAAGAAAACTATTAATATTACCCCTTAATACAATAAGATTACAATTTATTTGTCATGTATTTTATTGATTGCGCATGATTATTTGACTAAATGTTAACGTTCTGAAAAGTCCAATGTGAATATTTAGTTATTTACCAAATTGAAATTCATTTTTGGTAGCATTATTTTCGTTATCATTTTCAATTCTGTTTTGACATTTATTTTTCTTAATTGAAAATCGGATAATATATACTTTCCCTTCATTGTATTAAGGGTTAATAAGACACATATTGGAATTGAGCGATTAATACTCAAATGAGGAGATTTCAGGTTCACTTATAAAAAATGATATTGTCATTCTTGATGGAAACAAATAGATGGCGACAGTGCTACAAGTTCCACTTTCTGTCACTGTCATTGTGAAGTGTCACTTACTCCAGAATATTAGCTAGTCAATTTCGTGTGGGACAGAAACCACAAGTGTAAAGGAAACATTTCATTTGACTGTGTAATATGTGTTTATCCAAAGACCACATTTTGTGAGAAAATGAAAAATAATATGTGGATTTATTCTGACGGTTGACCAGATCTGTAATTATCCCAAAGACCGTGAATATGTTAATAACACTGCATGGATTCATTTGTTCCGTTTAATATTTGCTGCACTTGTATTTTGAATCCGGGAATATTGACAGTATATCAATCAATCATTAATTTTCTATTAAAATTTCCAATAATGTACGGCATCAATATTCACATAAACAGCCGCAATATTGTTTCCTATGTCTCACATAAAGGCTACAACTGTGTAATACCAATAATGTCTATGTTACACTAACCTCCATACTTATTTTACCTGATGTGTATTTGACAGATTGACGATCATTTACCGATAGATTGACGTACGGAGATGGTGACATTATTTACTGAAACAGCGCCATCAATCTGCCAACTATAACGTCATGGAAAATTCCCCATCGATTAGCTAAGCAGTGTTCTGAAACTTATCATGTCTTGAAAAAGGAGAAACACTACTTAGCTATTCAGATCTTTTAAATAATATGTATTTCTATGGAGGTAAATGTTAATTGTACCTACCTAGTAATAGCGCTCATATTTTGATGTCAAATTATGTAAACAAACGAAAACCATTATAACATTTTGTATCTGCGAATCCACAGCTTGTGCATGACGAAAGAGTCACATTACAATAAAAATAAATATGCTTTTAATTGCGAAATGTAACAATTATTTTATTTGAAATGTGTTTACTTCTTGTAGGTGCTTGTGATAGAACACTTGAGTATTATCCCTACATATACCCGCTTTATAGTCGACATGTCTACATTTCTTATATACAAAGTTAAATAAAAATCATGGCGAAATTGGAGAAAATTACTCAGTATATGATATCAAACAACTTTCCCCAAGGAACCCAATGCCAATAACGAAATAACTATTCTTTGTAGAATCGTACCGCTGATTGACACTTGGTTTTTGCAATCCATAGTGTGGTCGATCGATACAACGTGTACCAAATTTCCTTCCGAATAGGCTGTTTAGGACATTATGCACAGACATAGTCCTAAGTCCACGCGTTTTACGCCGCGACCTAATGGTGTCCACAATTTTATACAAGCCACTACTTCCCAATAAAAATAATAATTCACCATATTGAAAAATCTGGATGTGTTTGGAAAGTGGTCATCAATGTTGATGCTAGTAAAATATTATTAAAAGTAAGAGCATGTAAATAATTCTACTAATTTCTCCGCATTGTCGCCGGTAATCCAAACAACTTTCCCCAAGGAACCCAATGCCAAAAACGAAATAACTATTCTTTATAGAATCGATACGCTGATTGACAGTTGGTTTTAGCAATCCATAGTGTGGTCAATCAGATACCACAACGTGTAACAAATTTCTTTCCGAATAGGCTGTTTAGGACATTATGCACAGACATAGACATAGTCATAAGTCCACGCGTTTTACGCCGTGACTTAAAAGCTGTCCACAATTTTATACAAGCCGTAGTGGCTTGTATAAATAAAAATAATAAAATTTAAATCCCAATAAAAATAATAACTCACCATACCAATTGAAAAATCTGGATGTGTTACGTTTGGAAAGTGTTGATGTTGATGCTAGTAAAATATTATTAAAAGTAGAGCATGTAAATAATTACTTCCCCAAAGAAAAATAATTTCTCCGCATTGTTCCCGGTAATTCCTCGAGAAGTAAAAGGAAAAACGAACAAAGTAGGTACTGTTGTTCAATAAAGTAACTACCGATTGTCGCCTAATAAAAGTTGTTCATATTGACGAGCCCATCAACGTTACAGTCCTTTCTAAGACGATTTGCTCGGGGTCCTTTTACACGCAGTATTATGACAAGTAAAAAAATAAATCCATTCGTATGAAATTTGAACCTTTTTTTTTACGTGTGGGAATCCTCATGGACACCCCGTCGCCATGGGGACAGCGAACGAGGTAGTGTCGGACTCTTACCGACTAAACCCCCACGATGACCTCCGTGTCGGGAACAGGGCGGGTCCAAGGAGTACCCGGAGGAATTGCGTCAGGACCCGCCCAAGCGATCTGTACGGTATTCGGACTCAATCTTGTAAAAAATCTACAATGAAATAAAGTATCTGGTTATTATTTTGTAAATTAATTTATTTGGGTGCAGTAGGCATAAACAGTATTTTGCTTTGCTTCTTTCGCTTCAGTCGTCGCCCCATAATCCTGCGGTATATAAAAATAATTAAATTAATTAATTATGTAACTATATTATTATGTATTTAGTACTCTGCAGGACTGCGGGAGCGAAAACCTTCCAACTTTATTAAATTGTTGGTTAAAGAATTAGTAGGGCCATCGCCGTTATAGGGATTACACACCTTGTAGTGTGCGGGTATTATCACGATGTAGTCCTTCACCGTACGTACGTTGCCTTGCGTACACACGGCTTTAAAATACGAGTCCCATTGGTACATGTTCAGTGCCAGACTCGAACCAGCGACCCCCCGATTGCAAGTCAAGTATCCGATCATCAGGAAATTAATTCTATGTCCATATGTCAGACATGTTATAAATGCGAATTTCGTGAAAGATATTTATTTTTATTTAATAATTAAGTTAACATACAAACTAACCTTTACAGCATCCCTAGCACAGCACTCCAAGAAATAAGTGACAAGACATATAACGCGCTGCGATTTGTTGAAACTATCTGAGTCGCACAAAGCGTGACATAACAGCCAATCAGAGCGCGTATTTGTTCTATGTCATATCTTTCTTGAGGCGCGTGCTAATGCGGTAGTGTGTGGTTTGAGAGATGCGAGTGTGTATGTGATGTGTTTTACTCCTTTATGCAGAACAACTACCTACTGAACGTATTCTGACGAAACTTGTTGGTGAGATAGGTATACAACTTAAGGGTTACAGGTAACATTGGGGCATAATTAATAATGGGGAATTATCGTCTGGTAGTTCCAAAATCTACCACTAGATGTCATTAGAATAGCAGTTTTTTTTTGTTCCTTGTATCTTTATAATCAGTATCACTGTTTAAATAAGTACTTAACCAAAAACGTATTTTAATGAAAATTGGCAAGACAGAAGTTCATCTAGAGATTTATTACGAATACCTAGAGCGATATTAGCGACATCTCACAAAAAATTAAGAAGCTATTTTAAGCTGTCAAATAATGATAATTCCCAAATTAATTACTGGCTGACCTGGCAAACGTTGTTTTACCAAAATACCTTATAACATATATGTTATTACAGTTTATAAGCTACAATACTGCCAAGTTTCATCAAAATCCGTCCAGTAGGTACTTTCTGCGTGAAAGAGTAACAAACATCCATCCACACATACAAACTTTCACGTTTATAATATTAGCTGATTAGCTGACCTGGCAAACGTTGTTTTACCAAAATACCTTATAGCATATAAATGTTACTCTAGTTTATAAGCTACAATACTGCCAAGTTTCATCAAAATCGGTTCAGTACTTTCTGCGTGAAAGAGTAACAAACATCCATCCACACATACAAACTTTCACGTTTATAATATTAGCTGACCTGGCAAACGTTGTTTTACCAAAATACCTTATAACCTATATGTTATTCTAGTTTATAAGCTACACTACTGCCAAGTTTCATCAAAATCCGTCCAGTACTTTCTGCGTGAAAGAGTAACAAAGATCCATCCACACATACAAACTTTCACGTTTATAGTATTAGCTGACCTGGCAAACGTTGTTTTACCAAAATACCTTATAGCATATAAATGTTATTCTAGTTTATAAGCTACAATACTGCCAAGTTTCATCAAAATCGGTTCAGTACTTTCTGCGTGAAAGAGTAACAAACATCCATCCACACATACAAACTTTCACGTTTATAGAGGTAATATTAGCTGACCTGGCAAACGTTGTTTTACCAAAATACCTTATGACCTATATGTTATTCTAGTTTATAAGCTACAATACTGCCAAGTTTCATCAAAATCTGTCCAGTACATCAATCCACACATACAAACTTTCAGTTTTACAATATGTATTAGTAGGATGTATTCGTGAAGTGGCACTCACCCATGAGATTCCAGTGGTACAGTCCTTGCCTCCAGGTCGCAATTTTTTCCGCCTTCGACAAAGAGACTTGTTAATAATCAGAAACTACAACGAATGTTGTTGTTCTTTTACTTCAAAGAAAGTAAGTAGAAGAACTTAGCATATCGTACAAAACTCCTATAAGACAGTTGTTAGCTTGCCACCAGGTGACAACATTGGTTACTACTTCTAGCTACTAGGAACCTTAACGGATGCATACTTAAAGTAAACGTCATCATTATCAGCCACATCACGTCCACTGCTGGACGAGGGCCTCCCCCAATGATTCTATGATAAATAAAAAAAAAAATGCCAATAATCGCCAGGGTTGGCAGGCGGGTTAGCGATCGCAATGGTGATGTGGAGAGAGCGCTGCTGCCCGTCCTCTGCTGGGGAGTTCCCTCGGTCGCCTCTTACAAACCCCACGACGGGAAAAGTTGAGCTGGGGTGGGTATTCGCCGTCACCATACGGCTAGTAATGTACCTACCTAATTAATATAAAAAAAAAATACTCTTCACGCCTTTAATCCCAAAGAGGGGTAGGCAGAGGCACTTGCTAAAGCTAGTACCCACGGTTCACGCGCGCGTATATAACCCAACGTGACAGGGGGTGAGCCCATCGCCGTTATAGGGTTCACACACCTTGTGGTGTGTGCGGGTTTCATCACGATGTTGTCCTTCACCGTACGAGCGTTGCGTTGCGTACATAGGGCCTGAAAAAGAGTCCCATTGGTACACGTCCAGTAGCCGGACTCGAACCCGGGACCTCCCGGTTACAAGTCAAGTATCCGGCCAACTGGACCACAGACGCTCTTTTTCTCTATTTAATATATAGGTATGTATTTAACTCAAATGTTTTAGGTCAGTGGTCTACCAGTTTTGATGACACTTCCCGTGTCACTAAAACATCAATAGGGTTGTTATATTGGGACAAGTGAAAAATTATCCTTATTTGTCAAACGACATTCATATGAGTTTTTGAATTCATTTGAACCTAAGCAGATTCTTGTCCGGCAGGTAGGTACACTACGTGGCATGTCTCTCGTTGTTAGAGTTTATCTACTATATAAAAATAAGTCGGGTTTTCCTCCCTGACGCTATAACTTCAGAACGCACGAAGCGATTTCCACGGTTTTGCATT
>SJJU01003667.1:0-23014 GCA_012932125.1 Conopomorpha cramerella
AAAAAAACAAAGATTGTTTTTTTTTTTATTCAACTTCTTTGACTCGCTCTTTAGTTGTTTTTTTTCTGTAACGGCAATACAATATTAGTTATCTCTGTAAATAGATCAGCGATAGGCCTGAATAGGACGATTTGTACGGAAAAAATCGACCCATATCAATCGCCCTGGGCGAAAGCCATGAACGATTGGGTGCCCACTGAATAAATAATAATAATAATAAGGGCATAGCAGACGAGGCAGACTCGCGACCTGGATCGACACTTAGCGGGGTAGCAGTAGATGGCCCGAAATAAAAGGGAGTGGCTATCCTGGAGGCCCTTGCCCAGCAGTGGAACCAATATAGGCTAAATATATAAAAGACACCGAATTAAAGTGATTACGAAAAAATCCGTGACGTCGTAAAAATCGAAACAAAAACGTCTCGAAGACTATTAAAGTTGAACTTGCGTTTTATTAAGGCACTAGATCGAACGAGATAAGACACATTTTATTCATTCACAACATAAAAGGTGTGGTAAAGACGGAACATGTATATCAATGTATGTCGTAAAAGTACTTGACGGAAAAGTTTTCACAAAAAAACGTTACCTAAAGTATTACACAATTGGAGATCTAAAAAAAATACGCATTATTTTGTATTTCTAAACCCTATTACTATTGAAATAAAAATAACACCCAGACAAACTACACATTCTCAATTCTTCATCGTATCCACGAGCCTGGCCCAAAACAGACGGAAACTCGACCAAATAGGTCATAATTAAAAAATAAAAAACATGTAACCTACTTACATAGAACGATAGATGATGATGCAACTTCGATATTCAAAATAAAAAAAAAGTAATTGACTTTTGATTTGCTTTTCGTCAGAGGAAAATGCTAACGGTTAAAAAGCTTTTTCATAACATATCTATATTTAAAAAAAGCCCAAAGCACCATTGTACCAATCATAAGAAGCCGGAAGGTTTGTTACTCGCGGAAAATATAAAATTAGTGCTTACTACGACTAGCTTAGGTCAATAAAAAGATCATCTTGTAAATTCGTACATTCATATCGTCATAAATTGCACTTGCAAGCAAACCGTTAGAACTTACCTGCTTTTATTTCTTACAATATTTTACTTTGTATTTTGTACACTTCTTCATTTTTCTTTATGATACTTATGTATTTACATGGCTTATCAAGGAATTAAGTCATGTAAAAAATATTTTCAAAAAATAATCTGTAAAGAAATGCTGAAATGCACACAAGAATATGTTCTCGAGGGAAAGAATAGTTCTCCGACTCCATTCCAAATACCGTTTGACAAAAATATAACATCATTTCCGAAACATAGGTACAGTCGTGTTTATCCTACAAATAACAAAACATATTAATTTTATACCTAAAGACGTTGTATTCATTTTATAATTATTTTTATTATACTACGAACTTCGATCTACTTTTCATTCGGGCTAGCCTTCCTCCATACTCCTTGTAGAACTGTAAATTCTCAATATACGAATGACAGACAAACACAGACTTCAAAAGATCCCCTTGGGGAAAATGAACTATTTAAATTTCTTCTGAATAAAGCTTCTGAAGATGATTGCTGATCGCTTCGATTGTATGTATGTGCAGTGGTGCAAGGTGCATCATACATACAATACATTATGTAAATTGTAATAGACTAAGTAACTAACAATAGCCCTAAGATTCATATTTATGTAACAACTAACACTATCGAGTCCTTGTTGCTCCAATAAATGATTTAATTATTATTAAATACCGATTTCGTATAAAACAAACACAATTCTAATTTACTGTTTTTGTAATTCTTAAAACCCCTAGCATTGACAACTGACAAGACATAAATCACAGCGTGTATTTGTGTTATGTCGCGTCTAATGCTTATGCATTGACTATACATCTTCTAGGTGTCAAAAAATATGTCAAAAAATACTCGGCACAAAATCTTTTGCACACGACTGTACCCACTAACCTAGCGGCGATAGAGTGAGAAAACACGCGCTCGCTCACAGTATTAGAGCGAGACAGACGGTACAAACTTACAGGCTAGGTACTTACCAGTTGCGCGACGATTTTCTTGTCCAATTGGTGGTTGTCGTTACTCGACTGTTTTGTGTACGTACGTGTGTTCACAGGTTTAGTCTGTTGACAAGAAAAACGAAGTAAGGAAAAATTTTGCTAGTTTCATTGTACAAAATATCAGGAATTTCGCGAAATTATACTTATATTCTACATCTGTAGACCGTTTGCACTCGTTATTGTACACCCCCGAATAAATCGCAACAAAAATATTTTTTATTCTTAATTTGTATTCGTAAAAATATTATGAAACAGACCAGATCAGTTGACACTCCACTGAATGAAACATATCTCAATATATTTCAAAAGCGCCATCTTAGTCCGATTAGAGTGCTGAACTAGTGATCTTACTAATATTATAAATGGGAAAGTGAGTTTGTTTGTTCCTCTTTCACGCCGTAACTACTGAACCGATTGCTTTGAAATTTTTATCCCGGAAGAAATGCATATTACCGAGGGAAAACAAAAATATTCCTTTATACCGCAATATAACCGAAGTCCACGCGGAAAAGCCGCGGGCGGAAAGCTAGTGTTCTATAAATAAGGATCTTATGCTATCCAATAATATACGGATACAAAAAAAACGAAATCCCCGAAAAATATGTAGTCTGAAGTAGACGAATTCACTGGCAAAAGCTACTACACGATAATTTCCTTACCTCTTTCGACTTGGCTGAATTCAACACCTTGTTTATGTCGTTCAACGAGTGTAGGGATACGTCCAATGTTGACGCGTCCTTGTCTACAGTCGGTGCCTGTCTCTTTGTTGTTGCTGATGGCTTCTTCACCGGCTCCGGTTGCTGGTGACAAAATAACATAAGTTTAAATACACATTGGGTCACGTTGGGTGAAATACGCTTGGTGAACCGTGGGTACTTGCTTTAGCAAATGCCTCTGCCTACCCCTCTTAGGGATTAAAGGCGTGAAGTGTATTTATTTTTATTTTATTTTTAATACACATTTCTTGGACCTTGGGCCAAGAATCAGATCAGGGCTAAGGCGATCTAATAAGATCCGCGATAAGGTCGCCTTTTGTAACCTTACCATTGTCTCATCAGTTTATATATATGTAATATCTTAGTGTGGAATAAAGTTTTCATTCATTGATTCATTCAGATCTACCACTCGCAAGGTTTTAACTCGTATGAACGTCATTGGACATTAAGGTCTAATTGTATTTTATCCGCACCGGGACATAAAAGATACGGATGCCGGTGTAAAGAAGCAAACGATAAAATGTGCAGTCGCAAAGTCAAAATGAGCAAGCGACATGAATGTATGCTTCAATGTCAAAACGTACATTACATGAAGAACGAATGTTAGAATTATCATAATATTATGTTACAATGTTTGTCGTTGAAACGTTCTAGATATAGCAAGTTTTGACTCATGTTGCCTTTGCATTTTGCTCCTGGACACCCCTTCGTTTTGGGGTTGACGACAGGGTAGTGTCAGACTTCGACGGACTAAAATCTCCCTCGATGGCCTTCAGCTATTGTTTGTGCTGGGTTGGTCCGGAGCACCCGGAGGATATTGTTCAGAGCCCAACCAGTGAAGGCAACCTTCTCTTCCATGGTGGCACATTTATGACGTTATAAGATTTGTGCGTTTTCAAGTTTAGACAAGATAATACTATTTAAACACATATTCATTTCGGAAACAGTCACAACTGAAAGTTTTCACAATTGCACATTTTGTTGTTTGCTTCTTTGGACAGTAATTGCATGTTAGCTCAGTATCTATTATGTTATTCGCTATAAAAAACTGAGCTACATGCTCCAGTTGCCATCATGGTAGAGAAGACTGCCCTCACTGGTTGGGGTCTGAACACTGTCCTCCGGGTGCTCAGGACCTATCCAGCACAAACAATAGCTGAAGGCCATCGAGGGAGATTTTTAGTCCGTAGAAGTCTGACACTGTACCCTGTCGTCGACCCCATAACGGCGGGGTGTCCATGAGGATTTTCCCCCAGACAACAAAAAAACAAAAATACTTACCGCACTACTATGATGGGTAAGATCATCCTCCCAGTTGTTAATCTGATCGGCGAGCGCGGCCAAGCGACCAAACTTCTTTTTGCCGTCCCTGGACCTTTCCTCGGGTCGCGGGGTCTTGGTCTTCTGATCAACGCTGGGCGGCGTGCCGGCTGTGAAGTCCAGCTCCGTGCGGTGTATCGGCGAAGACAGGTCAGGTTTGTCTGGTGGATTTTGATGGTTATTATTTACTTAAAATTGGTAAGGTAAAGTTACAGAAAAATGGGGCGTACTCTTGGCAAGGCCATCTGCATCTCTGGGGTGGAACGAAATAGCAAATAAATATTCTAGATCATTTTACACGCGGTCACTTGACCCCAAACAAGTACCAGCTATGGGTACCAGACACTGATATACTTTACAAACATACTTTTAAATAAATCCACCCAGACACACACAAGAAACGGCTGACCCACAAGCTCAAAGTTGCACAGCACGCTATGGAAAGGACTATGCTCGGCGTTTCTATGAAGGATTGAATCGGAAACGACATGATCCGACAGAGATCCAAATTCATCAAATTAGCAAAGTGAAATGGCATCGGTCAGTCAATATTAGTCGTAGAACTGAAGACCGTTGGGGTAAACGAGTTCACGAGTGAAGATGTCTCGGTAAACGGAGTGTAGCAAGTATATTAAGTCTGTCCGCGTTTCATAAAAAAAAAATATGTACCTAGTAAAGACGAGATCTCGAAACCACAACCTTCCAATCTTAATTAACAATACTTAAAAAAAGCGGCTACAAAATAAAGTTGTAGGTATTATAGTACTATAGAAGTACCTACTGTAAATGTTAAACATAGTAAAAGTTGGAAACAATAAAATGACCTAATGTGTGATTCAATTAGTACTACTGTCCCCCTAGCACAGGGCTCTAAGAAAGAAGTGACAAGACATATTATATCGCCCTGCGATTTGTTGCAACACCTAAGCCTCACGAAGAACATAACAGCCAATCAGCAGCACTAGCAAGCGCGTCAAGAAAAACAACACATTAAACAAATGCGCGCTGCGATTGGCTACTGTGTCACACATCGTGCACCTAAACGTGTTTCAACCAATCTTTCTTGGAACACTTTGCTAGGCCCGCTGAGTGCGTTTTTGAACTATGTCATGTGCTGCAGCCTATCGGGTTTCCGAACGTCGCGGTGGATTTGACATTTCACGTCATTGTTTCACGACCGGCACTTTTCGTCTAGCCTCTGACGACACCACACCTACGATCGGGTATCGCTATAATAGTCGCAAATCTTACATTTATTGTTAATAATTGAATACTTGTTGAACACGACCAGATAAAATACAGTCTACGCATTTTATTTTATTGACCGATCATTTCTTGACGAGCGTGCTAGGCCTGCAGATTTAGATTAGATTTGAAATCACAGGCAATTTGTGAATCATGGATTCAATTCGTATGACTAAAGCGGAATTGATTAGTGTACAATCTCTATCAAGATTTATAATGTTTTAATACATGAATTTATGTTACACTCTCTTCCAAAACGGCTTAAGTAACGACAAACATAGTTACGTACATATATTTAGGTGTGTAAATGACTTTTTAAGTATTTTTATACCTCATAAATTCCTTCTCTTATTTTAATCTCTCATTTAATATGGCAAAACTAGTATTATTTCTTTACATAGAATGTTTTGTAAACACTGATCAGAGGTTCTCAAACTTATTTTGTTTACTGCCTACTATAAAGATAAATAGTTTTGTAGTGCCCTCCCTTTTTTTACCACTGGAAGTTCAAATTAAATATAGGTCTACCAGTCTCTGATGGCTGAAAGGGAATAAAGACATTTATGCTATTATTGGGGGAATTGGAACAAAATGTTTTGGTACTTTATGATTAATTACAAAAAACAAATTCCTCCAAATTTCAGTTCACACATTTTTAAGTTGCGATATGAAAATTGCAATTTTTTTAGCTTATTTTTGCCAACAGTTCCTGATAGACCTAGAAATTATGACGTAGATATGATCCCTTTGTGTCTGCATCACCTAGAACGGGGCATTGTCTCTCAAACAATTGTAATCTTTTATATGAAAATGAATTGCTGTTCATTAGTCTGGCTAAACCTCGAGAACGGTTGGACCGATTTGGCTGATTTTGGTCTTGAATTACACGTGGAAGTACAGAGAAGGTTTAAAAAGTTTATTTCTTCCAATATAGGGGGTAGAAAAGCGATCTGTGGCAAAAAAAAGTTTGCCGGGACAACTAGTTAGTAATAAAATAGTAGTATATTAATATCTTACCAGAGTACAAAACCCCGAGCCGGTCGAGTCGAGATTTCACATTATGCCTTAAACCCGCTTTGTCTGTTCGGTTCTCCATGTCAGTCAAGTGATTTTCACCTTTTGAAGTACCTGTAAAATTAAAGGGTTTGACATAAATAATGATGATTAGCTGTGCCTTATAATCTTTACCTGAGATGAGAAAGATTTCAAGATAGAAATCACAATTATGTGACATCAGTCATGTACAAGGTCATCCCTCCATCCGCCAGGGTCTTCCATCAGTACTATGCACCCCTATGACATTTGAACGGTCCCTTCAATTTCAATGCCATCATCAAACCCTGATTTCTTTATCATGGACCTCTGAAATACCTACTTCCCACAAAGAAAAACATCAACGCAAACAACGATAAAAAAAGCTTAACATTGGCTTTATGTTGGTAAAATATTTTTTCTAAATCAAATTTCAAATTTCAATAGATTCAGACCTAACTTACTGTATAACCTTTAAAACTCAAAAATTTTACAGCTTTATAACATTAGTATGTAGAGTGTTTCTGTGTTGATTGAACACATGTCAAGAATGACCTCTTCTACTTCAAACGTTGGGATCATTAGTGAAACTATTTTACTACTAAGCCTCATATCCAATGACCACAACATCGGCCCTAGAAAGTAGTAAACATTTTACAGATCTTTACAAATTTGTTTTTATCGAGACTGTAGGTTCAATAGTGTTGTTATTGTAACAACAAGTTAATTTGCTAATTAGGCTGTTTACTCAAACACAATAATAAAGGTACCTAATGATTATTACATTGAAGTTTTCTTATTAAAAAAAAAGAAAGGTATGTATAAATTAAAAACAAATAATACACCTAATAATCTGTAGTATATTAAAAGTAATGAGGGAATACTTGTAAATTTATGTTTGTTAAAAATAAACTCAGAAACTACTAGGCACATTTCAATAATTCTTTTTGTAATTAAGGACAATTTCATTTTCATGGTGTTAGAACTTCTATAACACCCTCAATATAGTGACATGTCCCACAGGATCGGGATAAAAAGTATCCTATGTCCATTTCCTGATCTTATACCTACCCTTCAATTTCGAGGCTTAACGGTTCAGCCATTCTTGATTTATAATTAGTGCAACTAAGACAACTTTCTTTTTGCATATAGATATTTAAGAAGCAATTTATAGAAGGGACAATAAGAAAAATAAAAAATTGATTAAAATGAGGATGTTAAAAGGGGAAGATTAATGATCTATGTCTACCATTAATATAAGAATAAATATTGTAAGGTTACAGAATTTCTAGAATATTGTTTACTTGACCTTTAAGTGAGCAAGGTGCACTGCATAGAAACATTATATAACAGCTGAACTGCTATATTAGCATAACTGGTACTATTAAGTTTAGCAAGCTAAAATAGGGTAAATAGATATTATAGAATATCTTATGACATTTTTACACACGGTCACTAGACCCCAAACTAGGGTAGCTCGTACTATGGGTGCCAGAGACTCGACATACTTACATAAATACATAAAACACCCAGATGCACACAACAAACGCCTCAGCTTATCACTAAATCATTATGTCCATGACAGGAATCAAACCTGCATCATCCTAGAGGCAGATATAGATAGACCACTAGTCCATGCCAGGCGTCCGGAATAAAAATCAGATTACTGTAATAATTACATACATACGTATGGCTACATTATTGCTAAAAAAGTTTTCTTCGACATGTTTACTTGTCACAATCCTGGCTAATCTGTTTCAACTCTTCCACATCACAAAACAGCGGATGGTATTTTAAAAACATAGAAATATCACTCACCATCAATTTCTTTGACAATAACACTTCCTTTGTCAGATGTAGAGTCATAGACTGTTAGAGGTAAATCTCTTTCCTCTACTTGCACTTCTATTTGAATATCGTCGCGGTGCATGATGTTGATCTCCACAGACACGTCGGAATTCCTCTTGGAGCCTCTTTTGGGGGTGTCAAACTCTTTCTTAGTAACTACAACGTCTTTACGACGCGGTGAAGACACTGAGCCAGTCTTAGATAACTTTTTGCACGGTGATCCAGTTGGTGACGACTTCACGAACTCCTTTGATGTCCTCTTCGGTGATAAGACTGTATCTTTGCTGGATTTGCTCGGTGTTCTAGTCGGAGACTGGACAGCTTTCGTCGGAGGTATGTTTTCGGTCAAAGGTTTTCGTTTCGGAACAACTTGACCGGTGCTTGCCAGTTTCTGATCGATTTTTTCCTGTCGAGCACGCGCTCTTTCTAACATTCGCTGTAATACACAATAATAATGTGACTAAGGGGTAAACGGAAACGAAAATCCGTTGGGTATTGGTCGTAGATAAGAGTTTGTTTTGTTTACCTGTGTAAAAGGATCCATTATGTAAAATGTACTTCTGTGAGAATAATTATGAATGTCGGCACTAAAAGTTCATGTCTCATGCACAAAATTCGGGTAAGATAGGTAATAATTGCAATAAAACTTTTATTGCCACAAGTTCCACAAATCACAACAACTTGACATTAGCAAACTGAAATATTTTGAATTATTTTCCTAAAATGCCACTAGATAGCGCTCGTGTAGTATATTGTAGTTTCGTTCAGAAAAAATTTTTTGTTATTTTTATTTTGCGTCCTAGCTTGTTCCTTAGCCCTACATACCTACAATAGGTTGGGAGGTTGTAGTTTACTTTAGAAAGAAACCAATTAAAAACTTTGAAACTATCGTGACTCATTATGAAAAAAATGAAACTCATACTTACCTATGATGTAATAATTTCTAAACAATATTGAACTCACATTCACACCTTCATTCATTCATTCCGATTGATGGATGGAGTTGTGAATGAATGAATTTGCTTCTACACAAAAAAATGTTTTTGTTTGTTTTCGTTCGGAATTGTATCGAATTATTATAAATATAAAACGGAATACACACGTAAAAGTATTCGCATATAAAGCACTGCAAAATGCCGAAAGTTTTGGAAGGGACTGCAAGAGAATTAATACTGAATATTAAGAAATTTTGTGAAGCCGAAAAGGAAAGCAAAGCTCTATTGGTTCCTTTGAGCAATGTGCGAGGTCGTGTTGCAGCTTTAGCTGGTAAACCTTTCTTTAGACACCCAACACTATATAATTTTGATTCGTACCACACCTTGCCATGCTATGAACTAATAAGTCGTTTGTTTTGTAGCTAATAGCTAACTCAATTTTTTTCAGGTGTGTCAGTGAAAACTGTATCGCGAATCATAAAAGAAGGAAAAGCCGCCGCAGCAACATCATCCCGACTAGTTACACCCGGCAAAAAGCGACCGCATCCAAAGAAAATTGTACTCGACAATGTCGTCCTAGGTTTCATACGCCAAAAGATTCATAACTATTATGTTTCAAATAAGGAGTTGCCTTCTGTCAATAAGTTGAGATTAGAACTAGTCCAGGAGATCGATTTCCCCGGGAGCAATTCAACTCTGAGAAGGATTCTTAAGAACATAGGTTTAAGGTTCAAAACACCTCCGGCAGGAAGTTTAACAGACAAAACGGCAAGAAAGAAAAAAGTACCCAAACCAAAGGAGGCTATTATCCCTAGTAAATTTGTTGAGGCTGTTGTAGCACCGCAGGAGCAAGATCCGACGAGATCAGTAATGTATATCCAGAGGCCATATCCTCCACCTCAGATGCCATCCAACATGCAGATACATCAGGACATGCACCACAGTCAAATGGTTCCTGGTCCAGACATGTCTATTCAAATGTTATGAAAAGTTTATTACTCTTAGTCAGTAGTATGTAGATACATGTAAGGGCTGAATAAATTATATTAAATCTCTCTTAACCATGTTGTAACTAGTTTGAGTTGAACTAATTGTACATGTTTGTATTTTAAGATACATAAGTATAGGACAGATCTGTAAGAATACTGCCAATGGTTAATAAATATGGACAAAAATTAAAGAGACAGATTCACTCGGTATTTTTTAACACTTATTGTAGTGGATATCTTGTAAAGAATAGGGAAGGGGAAATAACACCCTGCAGTGGGATGGAGTAGGCTACTAGTAATACTATAGTTTTTCCTAATATTATTTACATACAATTATATCATCCATTGGCTTGAAAGGTGTCATAACACAATAATGTCTCCGGCATTATTGTGTTATCGCGAGCGCGACCGTGAGCGCGGCAGCAGTGCGGTCATCGGCGCTGTATTACTATGGCCGCCATACTGACCTGACACACCAAACAAGTAGCGCGGCAGCCGCTTCTGTATTTTATTACATGCGCTATGCATGCCACACCGAAAGCAGTTTGAGAGGAGCGGGACCCGCGCTGCTCCCGCGCCGCGCACGCCCTGCTTTTGGTGTGACCACCAAATGCTGCTCTTGACGACCCGCGTTTGGTGTGCCCAAGGCTTAAGTGTTTGTGAAAATGACTAATATTTTTCTTTACAATTTTCACCATAACTTTTGATTTAAAACCCAGAATTTAAGTTAAAGCAATTGCTTTCAATTGCAAATTTATTGTAGTTTCTAGTAAATGCACATACAACTCTGAGAAATTAATACTTTGTATAGGTAACTAAAAAAACATACTTTTTTTTTGTAACTACACTTTCCTTGTCTAGGGATGATACATATTATGAATTTATGTTATACTGTACCTAGGTCGGTACCTGTTTATAATATTAAATGGCTCCATTGGGATGTTCATAGTCATTAGCATTTTTTAGTTGTCTAGTTTTTAGTTGTCTAGTTTTTAGATAAATGCAAAAGTAAGAAAGGGTCTCATCTCTCTCAAAAGAAATATTATTTGAAATAATTTAACATACCTACAATTTTATTTAAAATAGTATAGGAAGTGATTATTACTTTTATTTCTATTACTATTAATTGATTTAATTATTTGCCTTCAATATACTGAAGTTTATTTACCTAACTCACAATTCTTACTTAATGTAACTTGTAGATTTAGAACTAAAGTGGAAATTTTAATAAATTAAGTTTAAAAATTGTACATCTACTTATTTATTTTGACTGTTCACTGTACAATTGGCTCAATGTTTTTTGTGGCAAATAACTAATGCTGCCTTTTGGTATCATGAGATAATTAACATAAAGCATAGTAATGCCCGTTAACAAGGTATGATTTACTGAAACCCCATGACCACATCATTGACACCGACAAGCAAAGCGCTCCAAGAGGGAAGTGACAAGACATAATATAATGTGCTGCGATTTGATCGCATGAAGCGTGACAAAAGAGCCAAGTCACAGTCTGTATTTGTTCTATACCTACGTCTGTGGTGCCGGCTGGCGAACCGGATAGTGGGAACGGTGGTCATTTTCGTGGGGGTTCCAGCGTCCCAGCAGTGTCCAGACTAGTTTCCCTATAGTGATTTTCGTGTGTGGGTTTCTCCTGTTGACAATCACTGACACTCATCCACCTTCTGTTTCGCTAGTATAAAAACCCCATTAAATATAATGAAATGAAATGGAACAGGAAAAAGGAAAGTACAGCGGATACACTCCCTCTACCTCAAAGTGCACCTAACTAATATCTGAGGTATCCACTCAATTTTTTATTTTTCGGTTTATGATGATGAGCTCTGATGTGAGCGTAGTCAGTCGCTAAGGACTGGAAGGCGTGGCGCCTTTGTAACCACTGGCGTACCATAAGACTTGGGATTTCGTGGTATAACCTTTAGTACCCATGTTGGAGTATAGTTCAAACTCAGAAGTACAGGGGCAATAAAAAGAACTAAAAATTATTTCATACCATACTTTTAATCAAATACATACGACATCAAAAAACAAGTCACACTTACAAGTTTTTGTGGACTATCACTATTCTTATTGCTTATTTTTTTTTTTTATATAATATGTTTTTTTTTAAGTAGCACATAGAAAATTCTTCTTATTAATAATGAATAAAAGGATTCTAATCAGAATATATTCTTTATATATATATATATCTGTAAGTACTTAAATATTTATACTCACACAAAGTATCTATAATATCCAACCACCTAAAATCTAAGTTAATGATATAAGAATGCTCTTGAACTGTTTTTTTTAGAAGTATAAAGAAGGAATGTTACAAAAATGCAGCACCGCATAAATGGCAGGCGAATAATAAATATGTAGATATTTATCGAATTGAATAAGAATCAATTCCATATAATGAACATTAAACTGAAAATACAAATTTTTCCCCTCGTAAAATACATTTACTAGAATATACATACATTAAGAAACCTTAACATATTAAACTTTCTTTAAACTGTCAAGGACCGACTTGCCTATTGCTAACAAAAACACATTGTCGGTCAGTAAAGTAGACAATTTGCTATAGCAATCTACTGTCAGACAAAGGGTTATTCAATTGAGTATAGTCCAACCCTTGAAATATTAAAATGTACTTACTATAAATTATTTTGAACATAAATATAGCAGAATCAATTCAAATGAGTAACAAATTATGAAAGTTACGAATAACTATAATATCTAGACTCAAAAAACATTCATAAACATTTTGTAATCATGAAATTGATTCATGCAGAGATAGCAACTTGCTCCGAATAAAAAATATACGACCAAATGTAATACAATAACCCTGTAAAAATACAAAAAAGATGAAATCATAGAGCAAGTTAAACAACATTGAAATGGCACTCTACTTCCTAGGCTGTTGAATATTGGGCTTGATGTTCAAGTTAATGTGCGCTGGTGGTTTTGGACTGTGAGCGACCTTAGCAGCTTCTGGAGTGTAGTCGGCATTACCACGATTCGGTGCACCAGCAATGGACACTGGGTTGGATGGCACAGGAGATGGACCAGCCAAGCCTGTCAAGTCTTCAGTGTTACCCGCTTCTTTGGTATCCTTGTGGTGCGGTACCTTATGCTGGGTTATTCTCATGCCACCAGCTTTTACTGTAAGGGAGAAAACTTTTGGGTTCAAGTTGCATTTAAAAAAAAAATAGAATTCTAAAGCAGAGTAGGCATTGCCACAGAATTTAATGTTTCCCATAAACTTGTCATTCTTGTTATGATTTGAAACTTTGACATGATGACTCCTAGGTGTTAATTTACAGGAATAGCCCCTAAAGCATACCATTATTTAGAATTTGTTTATTAGATTGATTATTGTAAAAGGAAAATAAATTATGTGAAAATACGACACAAAAGATCAATGGAATTTGCCTTTGTTCAGTAACTTCACTGCAATCGCTGAACGCTTTGTTCTACAACTATTTTACTAATAACATGACGTCATAAAATGTTTTTTTCAAGAAGTCCTTGATCCAATATAACAAGTTTGTGAAAAGAAAAAAAAGATCGCGGCAAAGTTGTTTAGCACATCACACGACCTCTAACGATACCCTAAACATTTCGAATCTGTACTACCGGTCTGGTATTATAATATTAGAAAATAATAGATAAAAATAGTAAAAAAAAACATCAAAACAAAGGTGTAAACAAAGGCGTTCTTACCAGCTGGGGGATGTCCAGCGAGTTTCATTTGATTAGTTTCTTCAGCGGAGGACATTTTTCAGTTATTCAGATATGACTGCAGGGGAGTACAGGTGAAAATTGATAAGATTTTAAGGTAAATAGCGTAAAAAGTGTCAACGTGTTTCCACGACGAAGTAGACGTTGACAGACAACACAGACGCGTTTGACACTTTTGATGGATTGATTGTTACAAATTAATATTGAATCAAACAAACGTCATTATCCCTGTATTTTTTTAATACATTTGGCATAAAACTGTTGTGCTTTATCTCAGGGGCTTTTTATACACACATCAAAAGTGTCTATTTAGGGATCAAGTACATTTTAGAAGATAGCAATCAAGAATATATTTTACAAAAACTGAATTCATTCATAATTTATTCAAAATGTGGTGATAAGTCATTGATAAAAGCATGTGGAATTAAAAGGAATTTAGGTAGGAGACCAATCCAGAAGATTTTAGATTTGATTTAAATAAATTAGATTTTTTTAGAGCTAAAAATGTTCTTGTTGATAGACACTTGATGATGATAGACAATTGTGTGTATTATAAAGTATAATGTAGTACCATGTTATTCTGGGTAAATAAGTACCTAATAACCATGTTTAGTAAAAAGGTGTAGGATACTCTACCACTACCTTGTATAAACTGATTTATTCATGTTACTACCGAACGGTGCGGCTGGCTCACAAACTCAAAGCTGCATAGCCTGCTATGGAAAGGTTCGGCGATTCTCTGAAGGATCGTATCAGAAATGAGGTGATCCGACAGAGATCCAAAGTCATCTAATTAGCAAGCTGAAGTCTAATGGCCGACCATATAGCCGTAGAACCAACGACTGTTGTGGTAAACGAGTTCTCGAGTGGATACCGTATTTCGGAAACACAGTAGCTAGGACTTGCCCTCAGAGAAGGTGGACTGATGACTATGTGCAGCAGTGCACGACTGTAGGCTGATGACGATGGTGATGTCTATCGAACTAAGATTGCGTAGGTACTTATTATAAGTACTAAAGTTAAGTTTTGCACACTTTTTTTAGTGAAATAGGTACCATAACTGTTTTATAGTATTAACTAAAAAAAAGTTATGTGATCAAAATTAGCTGCTTCATTTAAACCTATATTTTTATATCGTTCCCAGGTCACTGTCGACGAGTAGGGTGCCCAGAAGGCTGGCATCATTCATTGTTCGTGCAGCGTACTTATATGGAATCTAAGACTCCCTATTTATTTTTAAATTCCAGGAAATTATGGTCAGGTTGGTACTTGTTTTCCTACCTTATTTTTGTTTTCCAAATGAAATTTGTTATTGATCCCTCAACTGCCCACGGGCAGTGACATTTTTTTTTTGTTGACGGGGGGAAATTCCTTCGGATACCCCGTCGTCTGCGGCGGGGGAGACGGCGGGGTTATGTGGTGATTCCACTAAAACCCCCCGGTGATTTCTCTGCGCGAAAGAGCCGGTGCCCCCGGAACATCCTAAAGAGTACAACATCCAGGGGGGCACCGGCCGCGCAGGGCCCGCTGTGATGGTAAGCGGGCCCTCTACCCTGCGGGCTTGTGGCCCTCCCCGCGAACGCCTCGACTTGAGGCGACGGTGCCGAAGTCACGCGCCACCGTCGCCCTCGGTGGGGTGGTCGGTGTGGACCGCGCGCGCGCAGGCCCTGCCTTGCGCGCGACCGACCCCCCGGTGCCCTTTTATTCGCCTCTTACGACAGGCAAGGGAGAACCTCAGTCCTATTCTAATGCCCGGAACTGCAGGGCTCACGGTGGGACAGTCGCAACCCGACCGCCACGCCGGAGTCGGACCCCGATCTCCTGGGGCCCGACAACTCCCCTGCATCGACCGGCCGCAGAGGATAGGGAGCGCAGCGCATCGCGATACTGACACTCCTCTTCCCCTGCGGCCCCTCCACGCCGCCATCAAGCGGTGGCGGCCCCGCAAGGGCGCGGAGGATAGGGACAGCGGCGGTCGACATACCGACTGTCCTCTCCCTCCGCGGCCTTCACTGCGGCCGCGTCCGTGCTGGGACGCAGCCTGCCCGCTTGTCTGCGGGCTCCGTACGTCGAGCCCGAGACAGCGGTCCCTCTCGGGCCGGCCAGTCAGCCGGTTCCTAACTTACTGACCGGCCCAGTGGGTTCCCCTTCGCTTCCCCGGGTAGCGCGTTTACCCGGGTACTAAGCCCCCTCGCCACGCCAAGGCGGGAACCCATGGAGGGGGTCAAAACCCTTCCATGCTTCAACTTCTGAATCAGTCATAATTTTTGTGAAATTTTCATCTTTCATCAATGTTCGAATTTGAGGACCGTCGAATATTCCAGCTCTTAACTTTTCTATACTCAGTTTAGGAAACGTTTTACAAATGTATTTAAAACATTCTCCTTCCTTGTCCAATGCTTTGACGAACTGTTTCATCATACCTAACTTAATATGCAGTGGCGGAAGTATGATTTTCTCTCTAGTTAACAATGGCTCATTTATTACATTGGCTTTACCAACGGTTAAGGATTCTCTCAAAGGCCAAACATTTTGTTCCCAGTGAACTTGCTTTGCTCTGCTGTCCCATAAACAAATAAAGCAAGGATATTTGGTGTATCCACTTTGCTGCCCAAATACATAAGTTCACCATCTTCAAATCAACACAAACCGGCCATTGATGTTCATGGTAATGAAATTTTTGCAGAACCAATCTAATATTATGATATTCTTCCTTAAGTTTTGTTGAATGAGCAATAGGTATTGATGCAAATCAATTTCCATTGTGCAATAAAACGCATTTCAAACTCCTTTTGCAGCTATCAATAAAAAGCCGCCATTCAGTAGATTTGTATTCATTTAAACCTAGGTCTTGAAGTAACGCCGCGATATTATTACAGTAGACAAGTTCTTCATTTTCACTAAAAAATGGTAATATTTCACTTTCCCTTTTTCTGTATGCTGTAATTGTTACATTTGGTTCCAAAAAATTCTTTTCTTTCAATATTGAAGCTAACAGTTCCGATGCTTGTTTTGATAAACTTAGATCTCGTATTAAATCGCTGAGTTCGTTTTGAGAAAATAACTGTGGTGCTGATGTTCCACCTTCATATTCACTTCCACTTGTAGATTGTACTGAATTCTGTGAATTTGGGAACATCATAGTTTCTGAGGTCGTCACTGTGCAAGACTGGACACCTTTTAGACTGTAAATCTGGGTATATCCACGGTATATTTCGATTGAAATCTTTAACGTCGACTACGCAGAAGTAGCAATCATCGGAATGATTTGTAGGCTCCATCCAGATCATAGGGATGCCGAAATCTAAGCCGTGGCGCTTTCCTTTCTTCCACAAACGTAAAGACTCAACACAGGATTTACAAACCTTGTGAGGAACCCATGACTTATCTTTGTTTTTAATACATAGTCCGAAATAATGTGCATAAACCTCCTTGACAAAATATATGATATTTCGTGCCTTTTTTGCAGTGATATTTAAAGAAGAACAAACCCTCGCGACACTGGTATTTTGGGTGATAAAGTAAACTGCAACGTCAGCTTGACTTGATTTTATTTTAGATCACAATTTCAGCATAAATACAACAGCCTTTGTTTCTTATTCAAAAACCCGCCGCAGAATGCCCGCCCAGCCGAGTGACCATCCTTTTTATTTTCCACCGTCAACCCCCCACCGCCTAGTTTTCCGGTGTTGCCATGCCCATCATTTTAAAATGGCCTTTTTTTTTAATAATGAATCTAAGTTTTGATTCGTAATAGCAATTGAAGCTTACACTCGACCATCCTGGCGACGTGTATGTCCCCATACACGATACTAACAAGTATTAAGCTTACACTCGGCTGAGTAGGCTATTTAGAAGTTATTGCTTAGTAATTAACAAAATAGTTTTTGGTAGGCAGTAAGTAAATGGCCAGCAAACAATAGTAACAATATTATGTCCTTATAATAAATTCACATTTCTTACATTAGGTATATTCAATTATGAATTAACTGTATAATTTTAACACAATGTTACATATGATTATTTATTATCTTACTAAGATTAGTAGATATAAACAATGTATAAAAGGATAGGTTCATACAAACATTAATATTTAGCATGTAAGAAAAGTTTTACAGATTAACTTGATAATTTAAAGAAAATACATAATAAGTATAATACTAATACAATAATATTTTAATATCAACTAGGTGCAACTAATTTAAATAATTTTAAAAGGTAGGTTTATTTATACACTTAGATTTATGCAAATAGGTATATTGTAGCAAGTATAATCAGTTACACATAGGTATTTAGCTTTGATAATGTATGCAAGGAAAATGAATTAAACATTTCTTTTAATTATTTCATTCGATAATAAGTAGTAAATAAACATTGAATAATGTGTAGGATGAATTCGATAACAAAATAGATTAGTAGGTACACAACATAATAGCATAATATATAGTTTAATATACTTAACACATAGTGTAATATATAGGTTTTATGCAAGACAACAAAACACAATATTCCTACAGCTCTGTCTTAGCGAAACATTTATAACCAAACATCGTTAATCTAATTTGCAACATCAGCATCATAATCCAAAATCATATTTATTATAGATAGTATCTTTTGATAAGCATCCAATCCAATCGCTTAAACAATCCATCCATAGGTGTATACAAAAGTATTTCCATAATACTTAGGTATAGCCAACCAACCAATAATATAGGTATCAAATCCTCTCAATTTGCCTTAATCCCATAAGGACTTTTAACCATTCCAATAACCAACAAGGAGAAGCAGGTCAAGTCACGACTCCAATCCATTGCGCGCTTGACCTGCAACAATAGAAAACATTTTGTACATAAATGTGCACTTAACAGAGGTTCATTCACAAAACTTCTTATATCTTTTTACTCTGAAACATCTCCGTCACAACTTTTCTCCTCGTTATCAGAACCGTCACAGAGCTCCAGAGAGGCAAAATGTATCCATGGATGCATTCGGTCTGCGGCTACTGTAGTTTTCCGCTTATTCCTCATTCCCTCGAATCCTGCAATTGGAGCTACTTTGTACCTATCCTTACCAATGACTTTTACTACCCTATAAGGCCCTTCGTAGGTTGGCATCAGCTTTGTACTTTTTCCTTCATTCTGAAAGGCCGTTTTAAGTATTTTGACTAGATCTCCAACATCATATATTCGCGCGGGCTTCCTACCCTTATCATAATTACGTTTCTGAATTTCCTGTGCCCTATCTATATTATTCTTTACTTCTAACCGCAAATAATTCAAATCAGTCCCTTCACATGTTCCCTCTGTAATATCGTTCAACGTAGGCTTAAGTTCACCGTTCATTGACATGCCAAATAGCACTTCCGCTGGTGTTTTACCAATGGACTTCTGAACGCTGTTGTTTAGACCCCATTGAATTTTCCCCAGCTTCTTATCCCAATCCTTTTCGTTGTCCCTCAAGTTCTGGGCCGTGAGTGAATTAAGAATAGTGCGGTTATAACGCTCCACCTGTCCATTAGAGCGTGGGCTCGCTACTGCATTCAGCACGTGTGTTGCCCCTGCATCGCAACAAAACTTCTTGAATGCGTGCGAGGTGAAACAGCTTCCCCTGTCGCTGACTATTCGCGCCGGTGTTCGAAAGGTGTAAAAAATATCCTCCAATACTTTCACGACGTTTTGTGTATTCGTATTTCTCACGGATTTTACGAACACAAACTTAGTGAACGAATCTACAGCGACCAAAATATGCGTATTTCCTCTATTAGATTTAACAAAGGGTCCAAGATGGTCAATGTGCATTGTGTGGAATGGAATCGCTACCTTGGGAATTGGGTGTAGCAATCCGTCACGATTGTTTTCTTTCTTTTTAGCGTAAGCGCATTCTATACATGCCGCCACATACTTCTTCACAAAACGTTTCAATTTGGCGAACCAGTAGTGTTTCTTGATACGCTCCAGAGTCTTCTCCGATCCCAGGTGCCCAATGTCATCGTGATTCATCTTGCATACTTGCCATCTTGCGCCCTTGGGCACAACCCATCTCAATTTAGTATTATCGCCGCCTAGACATCTGTACAACCTGTTGTCCTTTATCACATAATTTTGTTTTATATGATCAAGACCCTTGGCATCCAGACCGCTCTCTATGGTATCTCGTATCCTAGCTAGTTCAGAGTCACCTAGTTGAAGAGTAAGAAGCCAGTCTTCATCAGTTATAGTCAAAATATCTGGATGCTGCTCTGAAGTTGACGTCTGTTCCAGTTCCTCAATTGGATTTCTGGACAAGGCGTCTACATGAGCCATTTTTAACCCGGCCCTGTACTCCACCGAACAGTCAAACTCTTGTAAAGCCAGCCACCATCTCGCAATGCGAGGTATTAGGTCTCGTTTTACAAATGTGGATCGCAGCGCGCTACAATCTGTAATGATTTTAAATACTTTACCCAAGAGGAACACTCTGAACTTTTTCAAGGCACAGACAACCGCTAATGTTTCCAGTTCATAAGAATGGAAGTTTCTTTCTTCTGCAGTAGTCTGTCGGCTATAGTATGCAACTGGTTTGAAGGGGTCAGAGCTACCCTGTGATCGTTGTAAAAGTATGGCTCCTATTCCTAATCTACTTGCGTCCGTATGTAACTCCGTTTCAGCTGCGGGGTCATAGATTGTTAAAACGGGTCTCTGAATCAGCGCAGATTTCAAACTACTGAACGCGTTCTCCTGATCTGGACCCCATTCCCAAACTACATCCTTCTTTAATAATTTAGTCAGTGGGGATGCAAGTTCGGAGAAGCTTCGTATGAACTTTCTAAAATAGCTGACGAGACCCAGGAATTGGCGTACGCCATGTACGTTTTGAGGACATGGGAACGAGACAACGCACTCTATCTTTTTCTCTCCGGGCCGCATCCCAGCTGCACTAATTTCATATCCTAGATAATCAATCTTGTCCTGTAAGAAACTGCATTTGGAAAGATTTAGTTTGAGGTTGGCTCTCTCCAATATTTGTAGAATATCCTCCAATCTAACAAGACATTCTCCGGGGGTTCGGCCATATATGAGCAGGTCGTCTATATAGACGGTAGCTCTATCAAAACGAGCCTGACCGAGCACATGGTTCATCATCCGCTGGAAAACAGCGGGAGCGTTCGCCAAACCGAAGGGCATGCGATTAAATTCGTACTGTCCGTCCGGCGTGACAAACGCTGTCACGTGCTTGCTTTCAGCGGCAATAGGTACCTGATAATAGCCTGACATTAAATCTAGCGTGATAAAGCACGCTTGACCCGAAAGCCTAGCAATCTCGTCCTCAATTATCGGCATAGGGTATCGTTCCTTAACCGTCAAAGAATTAAGCTTTCGATAGTCAATACACATTCGTAGGTTACCATCCTTCTTACGCACTAGTATAATAGGGCTAGCATAATCCGATACGGATTCTTTGATAATATCCGCTTGTAGCATTTCGTCTATCATTCCTCGTACCTTCTCCCGTTCGTGGTGTGACAACCGATAGGGTCTGTATGCGACAGGAGACTTGCTATTTAACTCTATTTTCATTTCAGTAACGGTCGTACAACCTAACCCTGCAAGATCGTTAGCAAAGCACCGTTCATAACGCTTAAGCAGCTCCAAAAGCTTGATCCTATCATCTTCAGAGACATTGCCTATGCGTATTAAACTCTCGTTAAAACCAGTCACCTCGCTAGTGTTCAGCTTTTCAATTTCTCCACAAGAACTATCTGTCGGCATGATAAGTCTATTGACTAGTTCTACCTTCTCAGCTCTACAGAAAACGTATCCTTCTTGTAAGAGGCTAGGGACATTGCATGGTATTACCAAGACATGAACTATTCCATCTTTAGTGTCATATAATCCCCCTTTGACTACAAACTGTTGGTTAGGCTTGCCTACAATTCTCGTCTCAATAAGTAAGTTACCAGTGAATCTGGATTCAAGCTGTGCTATCACGTTAGCTATCCCGAACAGCATGGTATGACCAGTCAATCGAACCCTCTCTAGACGAGACTCTTCCTCGTGTAAACAAATTGTTCGCGCCAATATTCGTATGCGCTTGTAACACCGTCCGCGTCATCGTGACGTCACGCTCCGCGACTCGGACAACTACCCTACGTTTTATTATATCCTTTTTGCACTGCCAGATCAGACGCCATAATTTGTATATTTTACGTTTATAACTTTAATTAAACCCATAATTATCCAGTACCTACCAATTCGTTTGATTTGCAAGTTTCTATAAGAAACATAGTGGTGACCCCGACGTGATACTGAAGATTACCTGCACTCGTGTCGACGGCGCCGGCAAAGTTACCACGTAGCTACCTACACAAATACGCCGGTCAAGCCACCTCGGATGCCTGCATCCAACGTCAGACGAGTCCAGCAGCCGCATCAGTCATCAGCACCTAGTGGAGGAGCCGGGAGCAATAGGAAGTACCTGCAGCAGCCCGCACCTCCGTTCTTGTGACGTCACTGTGCCGGTCAGAGGTCCCAGCCGAGACCAGGATCGCAGCACCTCGAGCCAGGAACCTATTAGCTAAGTGCCCATTCCTTACCTTTCCATGTTTCCCCATATCAAAGTGCATACCAAAGACCTATTCAAGTAGGTACCTTTTTGTGCAGGATAGTGGAAAGTTTCTTTATTTTTTTATTTATTAGCAGTGCAAAATATCCGCCATATAGTGCATGCATACCCAATTTGCACAATCGTTCGCTTATACCCACTTACTATTTACCACAACTATTTATTTCCCGTACAAGTATACGTAGATTATAGACAAAACACATCCCATAACCTAATAATTCGTAGATATCATTCGCACATCTACTGCAATTTATATTACAATATAATAATATATAATATATTACCTACCTATTAAACTTCAACTGTAAACATTGTATATCTCAGTTCACAAAATCCTTGTCTAGTTTTTTACCTACAATATTTGCTTACACGTCCCCGCCGCAAATTCCAGGCGATCAGCTGTGATCCGGCCGAGGGCCAAGGCCAAGGGCACCGAGCGACCGCGGCCGCCAGCGCAGCCTGATCCGCCCGGCTGACCACATTACATACAAGGG
>SJJU01003669.1:0-23143 GCA_012932125.1 Conopomorpha cramerella
CACCCAAGCCCTACCTGCCTCTCGGCGTACGGGCCATTCTCTGGAGACGTGCGCGTCTACTTGCTTTTGCCTCGGTCGAGCGCGAAGTCCAAAGAAGTACGGTCGGCCAAGAAAATGGTCTATCAGTTTTGATGACACTTCTCACTCACACTAAAACATCAATAAGGTAGAGTTGTTATATTGTGACAAGTGAACGATGAACCTTAATATCTAATGACATTCATATGAGTTTCAACCTTAGGGTGGTAGAGCAGATTCTTGGCCGACTGTACCTACTACTACTAAAGCCAAAACTAAAATCATCCGTTCACTGACATTACAGCGAACCTCAAGGCATATCGTTCATCGAGACGTCGAACCTGGACGGCGAGACGAACCTCAAGGTGCGGCAAGCGCGGCCCGAGACCGCAGACTTCGACCTGGCGGCGCTCGACAAGTTGCAGGCGACCATACAGTGCGAAGCGCCCAACAGACACCTCTACGAGTTCAATGGCTCGTTTAAGGAGACTAATTTGAGGTATGCTTTCTCTGCAAAAGATGATTTGAAGGAAATGTATGTCCTTCTGGCGGCCTCTACTCACCCGGCCCATTACATCGGAAAATATGGAGTTGCATAATCTAATACCCCTATCGCGTTTTTACATTAGGACAACCAGGAGAACGGAAAAACGTCATCCATACCAGGTGGATTTGCCATTTACGCGAATCAAAACAAAAAAGAAAATAAGAAAGAGTACTGTGGCCTATCCAAATTGTTCTCCCACATATTTTTTTTTATCATTAAGTACAAGCGTTTGACCACCATCCTGCCTGATGTTATGCAGCGATGTGGTCTACGATGGAGCACACTTGTTTATTAGGTACATATTCACCCCAGTGACTTGAAAACCTTCAGACTGTATTGCGCAGGAAACACAAATGGTCGGTAGTGAAATTTTAGGAATATGTACTTTTCTACACCGTTAGGTTGGCGATATTAAGATCTATAAACTTATTACGTATATTACATCACGTAAAGATACCAAATATTATAAGCTGTTGTAAATTTGAAGTATGTACCACAAGTAGTTTAGTTTTAATATCCAAAACTAACAAAGTCAAAATTTCTTTATTTCATCTTTATAAGTGCTATAACATACAGATATACAGTGGCATAACACAAAGTCATTTACGACTTAAAAACATAAGTAATCGTCCCCGGTTCGAATTCATTTCCTTTACTGGCCAGAAGAACCGAGAAGAAACTGGCATCTTTTCAAATCGCCAAGGCTTACTGCTAATTTCTATCTTCTCTCCTAAACGTGTTCCGTTTTGTAGAACCGACTTTCTTAATAGGGACCGTCGATGTGGCTGTCTTATCCATCCCGGCCGGTATGTCATATGAAATACATGAATAACTAGCAAACCCGGCGAACTCCGTTTCGCCACCAGATGGGTTCGTTTCGTTTACCCGCTTTTCTGTTGAATTTTTTCCTTAATTTTCTTTGCTATAAACCTCACGGAGCCCGAGACCTTTCCAACGAATGCAAAAACGTGGAAATCGGTTCGTGCGCTCTGGAGTTATAGCGTCAGGGAGGAAAACCCGACTTATTTTTATATAGTAGACTAGTGGACGCCCCGCGATTTCATTCGCGTAGTTTAGTACCTGCATCCTATATTTCAAGCGTCTAACTTGAGCGGTTTATCATACAAAAGTTTTTTCCCGATAACTCCCGTTTCCATGGGAATTTTCCAATAGCCTGTTGCACCTAAGCTTTAAGTGTACTAAGGTACCTGCATACCAAATTTCAAGCGTCTACCTTGAGCGGTTTAGATTTTTCATACAAACGTTTTATCCCGTTAATTCCCGTTCCCGTGGTAATTTCGGGAATTCCTTCCTTAGTGCACCCCTTTGGTACCTAAGCTACGTCCGTTCCAAATTTCAAGTCCCTACGTTTAGCCGTTTGGGCTGTGCGTTGATATGTCAGTCAGTCAGTCGGTCATTCAGTCATTCAGTCATTCAGTCAGCTTTTCCTTTTATATATTTAGATAATGTGTATTGTGTGTGCACAGGACGGTCCCGCTGGGTCTGGAGCAGATGTTACTCCGCGGCGCGATGTTGCGCAACACGGTGTGGGCCGCCGCCGCCGTCGTCTACACCGGACACGACACCAAGCTCATCAACAACTCCACTAAAGGTATTTAAGGCAAAAAGACACTGCCTACCTTAGTATTTTGGCTACCCAACCTAATAATACAGTTTTTGCTAGATCTTTTTTTGTTGTACTCACGACTAAATGTCTATTTCCACCAACCGGACGGCACGGCACCGGTCAGAAACGGATTTTTGAATCTTTAAACAAAAATATATCTTATATACGATGTTCAAAGTTTATTATTCCGCCGGATGCGGCCGGCTCCGTCGGCACGCGTTCGGATATCGACGCATGCGGCCGCCCTCAAGTCCTCGATGTAAAATAGACTTTGAACATCGTATATAAGATACATTTTTGTTTAAAGACTCAAAATTCCGTGTCTGTTCTAATGACTAGATATTTATTTTTATTTTTTTATTTTATTTATTTGGAAAAACAAACAGCTTAAATAACACATATTAAGTAACACATTAGAAGTATTTCGTAAGCCAACTAAGTTTTCACAATAATAGTTGATAATTATGCAGTCGAAAACACGCATCAATGCAATGCAAAGTACCTACTAACCTATGTGCGTATAATGATACCAAAATTAATTAAAATTTAATTAGGTACTTGTTTACAAATTTTAGTTTTGATAGCAAAATATTAAATTAAGTATACCTATTACTTATAGCTACATTTATTTATGCATTATACTGGCACTGTGCAAGAGATGTCGATATTTATTAATTTTTTCATTAAAAATATCTAACATAGAAAATAGGTACCTACCTATATTTAGTAAAGACAAGTTACCTATACATATGTGTCAATCCTTGGGGATTACTGCCTACCTTGTGGTAAAAGCCAGTGCTCGCCACTGGTATTTAGTTCTATTTTTTAACACAAAGAACAAGCGTTTGACCACCATCCTGCCTGATGTTAAGCAGCGATGTGGTCTACGATAGAGTACACTAGTTCATTAGGTACATATTCACCCCAGTGACTTAAGACCTTCAGACTGTACTGCGCAGGAAACACAAACTCCGGCAAGTCGTGCCACATCCTGGCGGTTCGCACTATGAAAGTGGACGCTAACCGTTTGGTTCGCGTAAATGCCAAATCCACCTGGTATGGATGATGTTTTGCCGTTCTCCTGGTTGTCCTATTGTAAAAACGCGATGGGGGTATTAGGTTATGTTTTTAACACAATTAACAAGTTTGACCACCATCCTGCCTGATATTGTGTAGAGGTCGCCCCAGAAGGACATTTACCGACTAGATTGGTGATGTCCTGGCGGAAGGTGGCCTGAACAGTACTCGAAACCAGAGGTCATGCATGAAAAGATATATGAGTGTTGATGAAGCGAAAGGGGTATGTCAGGACCGTGACAAATGGAGATCTGTAGTCTCTGCCTATCCCTGTGGAAGACACCCGCGACGTGCACCGTTAAATGAGGCCTCAGATTACTGTATAATCATAAAATAAAATAAATAAATACACTTCACGCCTTCTAATCCCAAAGTGGGATAGGCAGAGGCACTTGCTAAAGCAAATGCCCACGGTTCACCAAGAGTATTAAACCCAAACGACCAGGGGGTGAGCCCATCGCCGTTATAGGGTTCACACACGATGTTGTCCTTCACCGTACGAGCGTTGCGTTGCGTACATAGGCTCTGAAAAAGAGTCCCATTGGTACACGTTAAGTATAATCATATTAATCAATAAGTGTTTCTCCCCAGCTGCGCCCCTGAAGCGGTCGTCCATAGACAAGCAGACGAACACACAGATCCTGATGCTGTTCATAGCCCTCCTCCTGTTGTCTCTGGTGTCCGCCATCGGGTACGAGGTGTGGAGCAGCACTCGTGGCGGCGGAGACTGGTATCTGGGATTTGATGGTGAGTGTGTTTACGGAAATAGTATATTATGTTATGTAACTTAATATTGTTCACCGGGTATATAGGCGCGAATATAATTATAGACAAGCTCGAGCTTACCTTTGTTATTAACGGACGCTTACTTTTGTGGACATTATGTGGCTGATGATGATGATGATGATGAAGCACGAGATTGTCTTTGATTATATTCGCGCCTATATACCCGGTGAACAATATTAAGTTATAATGTCTGTGCGCGTTTCATTAAAAAAGTATCTATGTTAAGTACGTATTTAAAATCTTACATTATCAGGGACAAACCCACCACTACCCACGCCCTACCTGCCTCTCTGTACGGGCCATTCTCTGGAGACGTGCGCCTGCCTCTTTTCAACGCACCCGTTTTCTTGACTCCATACAAATTATATTTGTCCATCCCTGTTTTGTTGCCAACTCTCCCCCTTCTGGGGCATGACGACCACATTACGGAAACTTCGCGTCGGGTCCTCGTCGCGTCTTCAGTCGTTAACAGGCTTCGTGTGTTCTTCGTGCTGTGTAAATTTAAGTCTGTTTAATTACAACCGTTGCGCAGTCCTAGGCATTAGGCGCCTGGACCTTTATCCAGGACTTAATAACAGCATCTTTCATGTGATAGCTGTTCTCAAGATGCCATCATAAAAAAAACGAAAGTTTTGCAAACCTATGTGAGGCTCAAAGTTATTTAATACTTGATTGAGATTTCTGAACAAATCTTATCTTTAACTAGCTGACGCCCGGCGATTTCATTCGCGTAGTTTAGTACCTGCATCCTATATTTGAAGCGTCTAACTTGAGCGGTTTATCATACAAAAGTTTTTTCCCGATAACTCCCGTTCCCATGGGAATTTCCCAATAGCCTGTTGCACCTAAGCTTTAAGTGTACTAAGGTATCTGCATCCCAAATTTCAAGCGTCTACCTTGAGCGGTTTAGATTTTTCATACAAACGTTTTATCCCGTTAATTCCCGTTCCCGTGGTAATTTCGGGAATTACTTTCTTAGTGCACCCCTATGGTACCTAAGCTACGTCCGTTCCAAATTTCAAGTCCCTACGTTTAGCCGTTTGGGCTGTGTGTTGATATGTCAGTCAGTCATTCAGTCAGCTTTTCCTTTTATATATTTAGATTTTGGTAGGACACAGGTAAAATTACGTGATTAACTAAATTAAGTTTAAAGTATGGTACGGCGGATAGACAAGAGTCAGTCACTCCGTGCATCCACTATTTTAAAGTCACCAGCACAGAACAGTACTTTTTAAAACTTCTACATGGCAACATGAAAATCATTTACCTCGAGAACAGATGTGGAGCTGTAACAAAGCGGGTCCAGCATGTAGGTGAGTTTCGACAGCACGGAAGTGTGAAACTCAATTTCAGTGTAAAAGGTCCACTTCACATGCTGATTATGTTAGAAACTGGGTACCCGACGCGGGAGGTGCCAACTTATCGCGCTGAACAAATTGAAAATTATTCTCTGACAAAACCCACGGACTGAAATTTAAATAATATCACGTTGTAACACAGGCAGGGTCGTTTGATACAGTCGTGGAGGAGGGAATTTCTTGAACATGGAAATTTGCGTCGTACTTACTCTGTATGTTACTGTATAATATCATATGATAGTCGTCTAAGTAGGAACAAGTGTGAAGTACGTATTACGTGAAGACAGATGTGTTCGTGAACGGAAACTTTCTGAAACTTGATATCAGTTTGAGTTTGAAATTATGTGTGGTACGTAATACATTTAAATTTTGAAAACGCATCAATTTTTTTTGTGTAAATTGTGCAGGCTGTAACTTATTAGTCGGGTAACTTGCGTTTGAATTGGATGGGTCCCTTTTGCAGAGCATAAGCAGAGGAAAAATAGTTGTTTCAAATTCGACGTTCCAAAAGCATTAACTGGTCTGAGTGGTTAAAATACAATTATCAGATATAATGTAACATCAGACGAAACCTTTATCCAGATTAGTGGATTATTTCAGTGAATATTATTATCCCTTGCCACTGTTTCCTTACTGCAGGGCAAAGGCCTCCTCTGCTTCCACGCCATCTTGGACACAGTTCCACCATCATGTGTCGGGAGATACAAGCTCGTCATTCCACCCCACCCCATTCCAGACCACCACGTCGTCTCTTGCCATTTGCTGGGAACTATTTCGTCCTTATTTTGGCTCAACGGGTCGGTTCCATTCGGGCGACGTAGCTAGTCCCAACTCAACACAGTTATAACAAGATACATAAAAAATATAGTCCTTTTTCCCTTCCACGTATGTGTACTCCTTGCTCACATTACAACATCAGTTTTGGCTAAAGTTCGTAGCCACTGTCGCGTTTCTGACATTTGACTAATGTAGGGTTCTCAATTTTATTGAGTTCCCAAAGGGCTAAATCAAAACAGGCGTAACTAGGCTAAACTTCGTTCCAAACTTAAAACATGGATCCTAGTTTTTCCGTGATTCATCTAAGTCAAGCTTTGAAGAGCAAAGGAGTGTTTTCTGCGGTTGCCAGCGTTGTTTCAGTTCAAACATCTTTTGATAACCCGACCAGAATAAATTTGTATCTGCCGCCGTACTTTCCTATTGCCAACAACGTCCAACGAAACAATGTTGTGTTAACATCCACGTGGCTGCATTATACAACTCCGCTACTGAAGTGAGAGGTTTGCTATGCCGTACAAAAAGCTAATCGACCTAAAAAGAGGGTTTCACATTAATAGTACTGGGCGTTTTGAGCTAGAGTGAGGTGAAAATGAATATTCCGAGTAGAAAAAAACCTCTTTATAAGCGAACAGTGTATTTGTTACGAGGTAATAGAAAAATAACACATTCCAGAGTGAGTAGATAATGTTTTTACAAAAGTGGGTAGGTAGGTACTTATTGTTGAAAATATAATTTTATATTAATTTAGGGCCGGTGCGCAAGCGCGCGTTGACTGAAAACGCTTAATTAACCGTTAGGTATCACCTTGCACGAACACCATTTGTATAGGCGACCACCATTAAATGCTTTAGAGCTATATTTTGGTATATATATAGGATTAATGTAAATATAGTAGTAGAATAAGTCTGTGCTCGTATGCCCATAATGCATGTTAAATCCTCGAGGTGACGACGACGCACCTGTCTCTTTTTGTTATGTGCCTTTAGAGTCAGAAAAATAATAAAATTTACCTGAGTGGTGCTTGGTTCACGTAAAAGAGTATCATACAGCAAATCATCAAAAAGTAACGAGTGTCTCTATTCGTGTTTGTTCCAAGTACACAAACTATGCTCAAGCAACACTCGAGTAATCATTGTTGTTTCAGAATACGTGTTTTAGATTGGAATAAGGGCGGAATAAACATTTCAAATACCTACAACCGATGCTCTTGGACTACCAAGATACAAAATTTCAAAAGATGACGACTGGTCTTGAATGAATCAGTATTTTGGGAGCTTTAGCATATGTATATGGGGTTAAGAACTTGCGGTAAAGGGAAATGTCTTGATGTGCATACGTGGTGATGGTTCAGCATCTATCATGTTGGGGAATATACTAGATTTTATAATTTGCTTGGTATTTTTTTCAAATTTCCAAACCCAAAGGCGTAAACGTGTCTGACATAACACTTCTAGATACATTTTTAAGCTACTGCAAAAAAGGGGTCAACTATAGACTTTTTTATTTTGTTCGCGGATAACTTCGTTGTTTATGAAACTATTTTGATGCTTTTTTGTAGGAAAGAAGATATTTCCAATGTGGTTTGGTGCTTAGGATTATAATCGAGGGGTAGAAAAAATCGTACGGGTGGGCTGTCGCCCATATTAGTTCAAGTCGGTTAATTTTTCTTTAAACTTTTCAGCAACACACACACACATACAGACTTCACAAATTAGATACCCGTGCTTTTTTTAAAGGGGCAGTATAGGTTAATGATAATGACGATGACGATTATGCAACATTGACGTAATCTCATCCTTTAAACCTGCTTGGGGTTCTTAGACGATATCGTAGTCACCATGATAATTATCAGATCAAAATGACTAAGCAGATTTCGCTTACCATTCGGAAAACAGGGCAACCGGAAGATAATATAGACATGCATCACGATAGCGTAATGCACGATAAAGACGACAATATAACCTGTCTCATTCGTCATCATAACCATCTCTCCCGGAGGAACGGTAGACGCGAAAACACCAATAAAACAGCGTGCGCCTTTGGTATATTTTACAAAAACTTGGTATCATTACGGGCTGAAAATGCCTTCAACGTCGCGTTATCTGCACGACGAGTGTGATCTTTAACATTATTTAGGTTCGTCCACGTTATATTATCGTTATTCAGGAGGAATGAGTTATGAACGCTATGTCACACATTTAAAATGACTGCTATTAGAGATATTTCCCTTTTATGACGGTTGTAATACTTTGGTTATAATAATATTACGGTTGGGATGTTCTGAGATTTACGATTCAGATGTAATGGGTATTTTATTGCCACAGCTGAGGTATTTGGACATCGGCTTTTTTCAGTTATTTATTCGACGTGGTAGCCAGGTGAACTCTGTTAGTGTGTTAAACTACTAAGGCTTTAAAGTATCTTTTAACAACATGGTTAACTACTGGCTGGATTTTTACGCAATTATCGTTAAAATTCGTATAAAACCCTAAACATACCAATGATAGTAAACATATTCGGTAATCGGTCCAAAAATATGCCACGAACACGAACGAAAGCAGTGGATCCTTAGGCAATGTCGCAGCAGACGAAATGGTCCGCAGAGGAGCTGAAACTACAGTTATCGGCCCCACACCGATAGTTCCCCTACCGTGGAGCTGGCTACAGGGTGTCATAGCAGAAGACACAATAGACAAACACGGCACGACCTAACCACGTGCAGACAAACAAAATTAGCACTACCGTATATAAACAAACAATGGTCTAATATCATTATCAGGCTAAACAAAAAACTACTAAGGCTTGTAGTCGGTATAACAACCGGACACTCGCTATTAAATAAACATCTTTTTAATTTAGGACTTACAGACAGCCCACTGTGCAGAGCATGCATGGAGGCAGAGGAGACAGCGGAACACATCTTACTGGAGTGCCAGGTTGTGGAAAAATACAGGGCGACTCATCTAGAACAGCGACGATCCCTGCAGGAGATCATCAATGACACAAAAGGTTTGTTACGGTTCCTCGAGGAGCTGGGGTGGTTGGAGTAGCGCCACCCAAATCACGCACAATAGGCGCATTGGACGTCGAGTTGCGGAAAAGCCCCGTATCATCTACATGCCACGAACTAGCAACATGAGTTTATCAACTGGTATACTTAGGTTTCCAAGAATGTACTACAAAGTGCTAAATAGAAAAATAATACTTACGGTAGAGTTAATAAAATACTTTTTTAATGATAGTCTAGAGATAGAAAGATCTATTAGAGTACTATTTGAAAACAAAAAATTTGACTCATCTAGAAAAAGAAATAGAAAGAGTCCCGCGCTTCTCTCTCTCATATCTGCGTCACCGGATGAAATAAGAGCATCGAGATGAAATACCAACTTTATAGTTATTGCTACTGACACGGCCAAAATAAAAAGAAAAGACAAGACTGCGTATGTAGTTAGCGTAGTGTGCGATACTACGCTAACTAAAGTGATGCTACACTTCACGGAATGCAGTTATAATCTGAGAAGATATTGGGGAATTGTTAAACTCCAAATTTTAATCTCTAGATGTCATCTAAGTTACGTCATAATTTTAAAGAAAAAAAAAAAGAAACGACTTGAACCATTTTCCGCTCCTACAAATTTTAAAGTTACCCTTGATTTGATCTAATCTAATTTAATCTGGTCTGCCATCATCACTGAAACATTTTCTTTTCAACAAAAAAAAAATCATGACAAGTTGATAGACGGCGAAGTTATCCACTAAGAATCATGTTATATACGGTTAAATTGAGAATCCTCCTTTTTCGAAATTAAACTCAGAGGCATCAAAGTAATATTTGTGGTCTTGGAGTAAAATCTTGATAAATGATATCACATGTGAATGACTGAGTTACGACAGAAAAGTAAATATGTAAATCGGACATTCTGTACAGGTATATTTAAAGATTTTTTTAAATAGATTTTAATTGCGTAGGTCAACAACGCACCAAACGTCTTTTGAAATGCACAAAGGATTTTCTCCTGTATAAAGCCTTTGAAAGGCATTTCAGGTGTGATCAAACGGTGAACGCCGGTTCAAAAATGTTTTAGACCAAAGTGGGCTTAAATATTGGTGCTTTCAAACAAATTGTTTTTCATTCTCATATAGGGCACGAGTTTTATTTATTTTGTCTTAAATTTTGCCAATTTATTTACATCAGTATAATATCTAAAGTGTTCTTCTGTGAACCCTGTGTTATGTGGCCTTTGCTTTTAAAGCGCTTCTGAGCGTTGTATTTTTTTCCCAATAGGTATAAACTAAAACCGGGGCTTCTGTTTCAGTTTGCTTCCATTTTCTATTCACTGCGGAACAGGTCTTTCCAGCAGCCGGCTTTTGTTAGGGCTTGTTCTCTGGCAAAGGAAATTGATTAAAACGGTAAATATTGTTGGCTCTTTCAAGAAATTTGCTACAGTCTGAATTGAATTGGGTTACTCAAGTAATTAGTGAATAAATGTATCTTCAGTTAGAGTAAATAAAGCTTCTATACCTATTAGTGTCTTAGATAGTTAGCTTGTAGATCCTTCTCCTGCAATAAGAATTAAAAAAATCCCACTATGTTGCATTGCGATGCAAGTTTTGATGTTTAATTTTTTAAAATATTTGAACAAGTAGCCTTAAGACGAATTCATACACGTAATGTATAGAAGACCATATTAGTGAATCTGATACAGAACATATACTGTGTTACTTTTTGCTCAAACAGTGAAAGGTTACGAAAAATTACTATGGTCCGAAATAAGATTTCAATGTATTTCAGTAAACTACTCTCTAGGGATGTTGCGCAAAAGGCATACTTATGCCAATTTACACTTAGAATATTTTTCGGGCGGTATCGAATACAATCGGGCAATACAATAAGCGGTTAAAATTACAAAGCATTTTTGCACTGTATGCTTTACGGTTCTTCTAAAAAATATTAACATTTTCATGTTTATGTACCTATACCTGTGTCGAATTAAGATTATCTGTAAAGATGAATGTGAGAGAAGAGATTGAGTGTCTGTGTTTAGGAACCAATTAAATTAAAGAGAGCATGAATACTCGTCCCCTTCGGAAACATCCGAAAGCGATGTACAAGAACCCGCTTCTATTTGAGAAAGATTTTATTTATAATTTGCCAACATTTAAGAAGCGTAGGTTAGGCCTAGTTTTATTCGGATAGCGTACCCTTTACGATACCTCAGTACTATTAATAATCGGGTGAATTCTCCAGGCTTAAGAAGCTTGTTGTAGGCGGGTCAACTCGACCGTAAAAGATGCCGGAGGGCATTTAACCTGTCTGCCGGCTGCAATCGAGAGTGAAATCGTCCTTCACAGATGAGTCACTATCGGCGTTTTACGAACCTACCTATAAAAAAATTATAATGTTGGTGTTCTGTATGCCGTAATTTATCCGTTAAATGGGTTCAGATAAGCGATATAACATAAAATATAATGATCCATTCGTGTCTCCCCACCAAGATTCGCCAAAAATCGTTAATTGTAAAAGATATGTAACTTAAAACGAACGTACGATTAAAACGGGCCCTGGAGTCAAACCACCGAGGACGGCTTTATGGTAACTAACCAGATGTTTACACTTTTACACTAGGACCCGTATTAAAAAAAGACTCCTCAACGACAGATCTCTGCTCAGGAATTTCGAGATAAAATATAGCCTATGTATGTCAGGGATAATGTAGCGTTCGAGAAATTATCGGAATCAGTCCAATATTTTTTGAGTTTATTCGTTACTTACATCCATCCATACAATTCACCTCTTTATTATAGTATTGATGATACACACATGTCAGGAGATTAATTCGCTCATAAACAGATACTACACATTAGAATTCGCTTATATACAAATTAAACCCACGATGGAGGTAGCAAATCAATGAGGGTACAGGCTGGTCGGACCGCACCTGACCCCACCGATGTCGCCTGTGTGGAGTGGGCCCTCATTTGTTAGCGGTCAGTGCTCGCATGGCCTAGATGACGATGCACACATGATTAGCTTCTCCTGCTAGATTAGGGAGATTGTCTCTCGGCACATTGCTCGGATCGTTTCCTATTCTCTCGTTATTGTGTCTTAATTAGTTTGACACGAAACTGTGCGTTGTTGTGCTTATGTGCTTGTGCTATTGACCTGCCTTGAATCGCGTTATTGTATACAACTTACATGGGTCAAGACGAATTTGTTGGTGCGTTTTGTGTGTTCATACTTATCAGTACTTAGCGAGAGATTTTGTCTTGGTAAAGGCGAAGGCACTAATATATTCGGTATGCCGCTATAGACTCTGGCTTCAACATAAGTGACAGTAAAGTGAGTAACTTTTCTTATAGAATACTAGTGGACGCCCCGCGATTTCATTCGCGTAGTTTCAGTATGTCATACAAACTACCATCATCATCATCATCAGCCCATACCTGTCCACTGCTGGACATAGGCCTACATAAAAACTATAGCACCCTCTATGCTACACTACACTAAGTCACAGGAACGGGATAAAAAGCATCCTATCTTATTCTCCTGGTTCTAAGCTACGTCCCCACCAATTTTCTGCCTAATCGGTTGAATCGTCCTTGAGTTATAAGTGTTGTAACAAACCCGTTTTCCTTTTATATATATAAGAAGATTAGCGTTAGTCGTTGTAAAATTTTCATACCGACGTTTTTAACTATAAAAGAAAACTATTTCACCGCCTATGTATAAGTAATCATTTACGATTTGAATGCTCTGCTTGTGCCTATTAAATCCAAAAATCAAATCCTTCTTATTTATAATGTGTTTAAACAAAAACAAAAAAAAAATTACAGATCTGGGTCGTAAAAAGAATGAATATACCACGCACGTATTGAAACCATTTATACTATTATGTAAATGTTGTCTACAGATACCTTCAGCAGCGGAAAAGTGATGTGCTTCACTAAGTCTCAATTTCCACACTAGATGTGGCTTAGGGGCATCATACTATGCTCAAGATTATCTCTACGCCATTATAAGTAAAAATAAAATCCTCTCTAGTGGTCATATAATCCAGTGGCCCGATGAAGGTGGGCAGAGGTGACTGATGAGCGGCGGCGGCGGCGTCGTCGGCGTGTGACCGCTGAGTGATCGCGGACGCAGCCCAGAGATCGTGGACTGTTGGTAGGCTGGATATAGGTACTTGACACTGTATATGGTAAGACTACAATTGAGGACACATTATGCATAATAGTACGATTCCAAAAGTAAAAGAGAACAGTTAACATCTGTTCATAAACGACGAAGTTATTCGTGAACACAGAATATAAAAGAAATATACACTCGTGAGCATAAAATCCGGTTCACACATAATTTTTTGAACACAACTATATTTTTACCATTATTCAGTCTAAATTATATTATGATCTAATTTAAAAAAGATTTTAAGTATCGTTTTTTTTCCAATAATGGCAGAAATATTGCCCTATTACTGATGGTAACGAGAAACCGATTTGCTGAAGTGCCTATTTTACAACGTACCTATTTTACGTTGGTAATCGTTAATGGATTAAAGAGATCCGTTAATATTAACGCAGTCGCAGTAGTTGAAAAATCCGAGCACTCTAATCTAGAAGATTACTTGGAGATTCATAGCATTTGCAACATCTAACGTGAAAGAAATCACAGAAAGACACCGCCATCACATTAAGAAAAGGTTGTGAAAACATTCGTTTTATTTTAACGGAAAAATGTTCCGTTCACCTTTCAAGGATGAGCTTTTAAAATCGCAGAGAATGGAAAAGCGGACTGGAGGATTCAGAAACTATGCAAATTACGTTTGTAACAAAATCTTACTCTCACTAAGCTACGGTTGTATTATGAATGAATGACCACTTTCTAAAAAGACATAAGATCTTTTTCGTTTACATTTTCTATGTCATTGGCACGCACTGGCGGACTTAGTGGTTTAAAGCACTCCTTATTTATTATTTCCTATTTCGCTTTCCACTTTTGCACAAACAAATTTATTAATATGATAGTGATAGTACTAGGTGTATTAGTAATATGTTATGTTATTGAAATATTTATTGTTATCTATTATTTAAAAATGTAATTTTATAATTTTGTTGCTACACCCTAACAGGTTTTGTTCTTAGATTTAAGACTTACGCAATAAATAAATACTGAATACTGAATTTATTTGGGATTAAAGGCGTAAAGTGTATTAATTTTAATTTTATATTAATTTCTTCATGTTTGGCCTTTTTAAATGCCAATACCAAATACAAAGTGTAACTTAGTCACTGCTCCTTTTCTATCATTTGACATTACTTACAAAAAAGCGTACAAACATACAAATTAGCGTATAAGTTAATATATAGCGATACCCAGCGTACAATGGGGGGGGGGGGACTTAATACTACAGTATTCTCTCCCAGTCGACCTCACAACATGGGAAAAACATAAGTGCGGTTCAGTATTGAAAACTATTAAATACGTTGTAAGTGAATACATTAACAACTTAAGTAGGTAGGTACAACCAAATACACTCAATAAAAACATTTATAATCACATACCTACATAAACTTTACAATTACGTAGTTTATATATGGCTCATATTGATACCGAACTTCCCATGGGAACGGGAAGAACAACGAGTAATACCGCGTAATAGATTTACTTTTATAACAACGAGTAATACCGCGTAATAGATTTACGCGGTATTACTCGTTGTTCTTCCCGTGTAAAATCTATTAAGTTGAAGGAAATAATTTCACTCTTACATTCTTATTCCGCTTATGTGTTATCTGTCACAATTTATTAACCATTAGAACCTAACCTAATTTATGTGCGTATGTAAGGGCAATGAATTAGTTTTGATTTATTGTAATTCCAGCGTGCTCTATCTGTGCTTCTGGTGATCGGCGTCCGCCGTAGATAGGGCACGCCGCCGCCGTCCAAAGCAAACATTCTGCTGATTCTCGCTCATATATTAGGTCTGTGTGTGATCTAATGGAATTCTACTAATATTATAAATGTGAAAAATTGTATAAATGTTTGTAACTCTTTAACGAAAAATGTACTTCAGGGATTGCATTGATATACGACTCTGAGTACCTTCAAGTTACAGAGCGTATCGGTATTTATATACAGGTACATAAGCAAGCTTGCTTCAACCTTCTTCAGCTTTCTTCACTAGTCATGATGGTGGTCAAACACAAAAAAAATCAAGTTCGATAAATATTTTTTTAATAAAACGTGCACTGGTATTACCTATATTAAAAAAATATACCGGATTATACCTGGTCGCCGTACTCCATTCAGCTCGTGACCACCAGAGTGTCAAAATGTCGAGCACGCAGCGAAGGTTATCTAAAAGCTTATCTTTGGTTAATTACGCGTCGTAATGCCCGGTATAAACTTTTAAATAAAGCTCGATAATGGATCATTGCTAATCGACCCAAGCAATAAGCCAGAAACGTTGCAAACTATTCTTTCACTTATACAGTAGAGTGTATCGACAAAGCTGCGATAAACGAAGTATTTGTTAGATGACTTGTAGAGGATTCCCGCCTTAGCGCCGCATTGCGCGGATTCCGGGAACTCCCTGGAAGAGCCCGGGCCCTACTCTGTTGCTTATTGCTTTCACTGGAACTTAAGAAATCGTATATAGCCTTCATAACTGTCTGATATATCGTTAAAGGTATGACAGGGGTTCAATTGTAAACTATAGAAATAGATATTGAGGTAAAATATTCAGTTTGTAAGGTAGTAGGGGCGTAATCTCTGCATCTATTTAAGGGAAATGCTATCTGTAAAGAGATATATATTCTAGCTAGGTTATTAGACCCGTTCATATCCTGCATGCGAACTGCTTTGAATGGAATCACAGAAATGTTGGCGGATGGCAGAAACTTCGATCTGTATTTTTATTATTTAGGTAATATGCGACGTTATTCTGGTATGATTATTAGGGCTGATATTCACTGTGTGAACGAGAAACCTTAAAATAAATGTGATTAAATAGACAATATATTTATTTTCTCTGACAAGCACAAATTACAAACGGATAGAAAAAGAAAACCAATGTAAAAATACACAAACAAAAATGAATACGCACAATGTGGCTGTGCTTGTCAGCGAAGAGGACTCCGGCTCAGCATCAAGTCACGGTTACCCGTGACGCTGATCTTCCGCCGGCACTCAGTAATCAGTGATATATAAAAAAAAACGAGCGTCTGTGGCCCAGTTGGTCGGATACTCGATTTGCACCGGGAGGTCGCGGGTTCGAGTCCGGCTACTGGACGTGTACCAATGGGACTCTTTTTCAGAGCCTATGTACGCAACGCAACGCTCGTACTGTGAAGGACAACATCGTGATGAAACCCGCACACCACAGGGTGTGTGAACCCTATAACAGCGATGGGCTCCCCCCTGTGACGTTCGTTTAAATACGCTTGGTGAACCGTGCCTACCCCGCTTTGGGATTAAAAGACGTGAAGTGTAGTGTTTATCCCTTCACAAGAATCCTTTCCTGACAATAATATTATAAATAAAATAAATATTTTTATAATAACACTTACATTACCTTCTTGCCATGTTAAGTAGCTAAAGCACTTGTGTTATGAAATTCAGACAACGAAATATACCTAATGCTTATTTTTTTTTAATACATACACATACAAATAAACACACCAGACACATCCAACAAGTACTTAAAAGCTATCACCTAAGTATCAGCGGTGGGAATCGAACCCACGACCCTACGGAATAGAGGCAGACATGCGGTCCACCACACCTACAGGACTTTTTTTACCGACTTCAAAAAAGGAGAAGGTTCTTAATTCGTCTGTATTTTTTTAATGTTTGTTACCTCAGAACTTTCGCCTGGATGAACCGATTTGGATGTTTTTTTTATTTGAATGCTGGTGCTTCGTTTGGTCCCATATAAATTTGGTTCAGTTCCGACAATGGCATCCATGAGAAAACCACATATTATATGACAAATTTTACTGGTTGAAGTCGGTTCTTTTTTCTTTAAGGTATTGTGTTTATCGACACCAACTGGCCTGTCGATACACACAAAAAAAAACCGGGAACCGAATTTCATTTCAATGTATCTATGTATATATTGCGTGTAGCAGTGGCGTGCACTGGCTTTTTTTTTTTTTAATTACTATGAACAAGCGATATGGCTTTTACGATAAGGTAGGCAGTAATCCCCAAGGATTGACACCTATGTATAAGTAACTTATCTTTACGAAATATAGGTATAACGTATCTATCTACTCACCTACAAAACACAGGACCTTCGTTAGCCTATGTCGCGAGTACAACAAAAAAAGATCTAGCAATATCTCTATTATTAGGTCAGGTAACCAAAATACTAAGGTAGGCAGTGTATTTTTACCTATAAGGTGTGCACGCCACTGGCGTGTAGAGTAGGAAGAGTAAGACTACCTCAAGTCGGCAGTAGGACGTCCCGCATAAATTAATGCGAACTCAAAACCGATCGGTTTATTATTATTCAAACTAGCAAGATGCCAAAACTTTCAGAGTTACGTTTTATTCAGCAATACCTAGAAGGCGGCAAATTGTTCTAAAGGAAGTTGTTATTGTTATGACAAATCAATTAGCTAACTTTAGCTGGGACACTGTTATAAGTAATTTTGTGTTTCTAAAGTTGACGATGAAACACAAACTATGGTTCAAATACCTATTTTATATCATCCGGTATGGTATGTTCCGTCTAACTTATTTCAATATTAGTCGATGCGGTGATTTGGGATGGTAACAAAAAAAAAACAGATTCAAAAAATTGTGTCATATGTCCCATCTGGGGATAGCGTTGGTTCCTAACAGTGAACGATTTTTCTAATTATAGTTTACTAGTTGACCCGGCAAACGCTGTTTTGCCAATATATATTATTATTAACATAATATACATTATTGCAATTATCTTCTATCTATACTTATAATAAATCTGTAGAGAGGTCAATTCTGTACATGAAGTATATTTTTAAAATAACTATCAGGGGGTGAGGTACACAGGGACAGACAGCGGGAGGCGACTTAACTGTAAAATTCAAGGAGAATCTGACTGACAGACCCAAACGGCTAAACTTAGGCACTTGAAATGTTAGCGAACGTAGCTTAGATACCGTAGGCGTGCACTAAGAAAGGAATTCCAGAAATTCCCAAGGGAACGGGAGTGAACGGGAGAATACTTTTGTATGAAAATTCTAAACCGTTCAAGTTAGACGCTTGAAATATAGGATGCAGGTACTACTAAACTACGCGAATGAAATCGCAGGGCGTCCACTAGTGTATTATATGTTGCCATTATATGTATGTATTATACATATTATAAACTTTTACTTCCTCAACAATCACTCTGTTTACAAAAACCGCATCAAAATCCGTTGCGTAGTATTAAAGATATACGCCTACATAAGGACAGACAGCGAGAGGCGACTTTATTTTGTACCTTGTATTGACATGTTAATACGGGGTATCACTTAACTCCATCTCAAATATTAAAAGGTTAAAACGAGTATTATAGCGCGAAAATTAAACAAAGATAAGCATTCAGATTAACTTCGTTGTTTGCCCGACGTTTCGACACAGTTACATGTGCTGTCGCGTGTGAGCGTTTCCTTAAAAAATGATCCATATAAAATTTCATTAAAATAGCTCCAGTCGTTTAGACGTGAAAAATTAACAAATATACACACTCACAAGCTTTGGCGTCAGTAATTTTAGCGTGTTATGTATGATTTAGTTTTTAAACATTCCTTTCTTTACATAAGATTACCATAAGATCGCCTTTTTTATAATGTAGAGGTAAGAGAGAAAAAGTATATTAATTCATACATTGCATATACCAGTGGGTATAATACTGCATTAAAATGAGCATCTAGCGTGATAACGCCTACTTGCTAACTTGCTACACGTTACCTACAGAATATTACGTCACGTCTACTTGAGATGTAGCGGCGTTGCGTCTGGTTGAAGTGGATTGTGTATTCATGCCGGAGCAAGCTTCTCAGGGCGGCTATCCATCCGGGTGTCGCCGTGATAAATCGCCTAATTTGCAGGAAGCCCCGCACGCTTCACAATGCCGCTCGCCCACCACAAATGTGATGCAAAAAAGAAATCTTTGCACATACATGATTATACAGTGAATGTGCATATGTCAATGACCTTTAGTGAAATTGATGGGAGCTCTCAGTGATAACCGTGATTCCAAAAGTGACCTACTGTTGGTCTAAATTAGATAAACAAATTGTAATAGCAATAATGTTATGGGGTTGTTTTATGGTGTGCAATAACGATATTTAGAGTACATTTTTTAAGTCTTAGATTACAAGTGATCACAAGTACGGGACAATACTGCGTGCAAATGGACCCCGAGTAATAGGAATATTGTTGCAACCTCCTATACAATAAGAGACGGAAAATATTATCTCTTACTCTTATACCCCTGCATGTTTTTTATACATTTCTCAGTCGCCCACCCCATGATTTTTAAAGTTCCTTTCGAATAATCATGAAAAGTATATATGTATATTCGGCCGAAATGAGAAAGACTCTAAGCGAGTTCACAAAAAATAAACTATTTTGCCTCAGTAAATAATAAATAGATTTTTTTAAATTATTTTACAACAACAACCACATTGCCTTCATCCCATGTTAAGTAGCTAAAGCACTTGTGTTACGGAATTCAGACAGCTGAATATACTTACTTAAATACGTTTTTTTTCTAAGTAGATGAACTTCATGATGGAAAAATCCCGATGTGATATGTTTGACTATTCAGCCAATGATTGAAGGTTTAATGACCCATCATTTTGAGAAGTAGCGAACTGCAGCTTTTGCCTTTTGGTTCAATGGTTAAGATGAATAGACGGAATTAGATTGACAGAGCCGTAAGGATTTTCGGGAAGTTCAATTTAATTTATGTTTCAGAACTTTACGTATAAAATTTTCCTCTGGTGGGCAATAAGTACCTACGAGTTTGGAAGTTTTTTGCTCACTTACCTAGAAGAAGAAAACTTGTTAGCTACCGAAGTGGGTTCTAAGGCTCTGTCTAAAGTGGGTGGGTTCCATTTGTTCTAACACGTGTTTGTTCGTCTTTTTCATTCTCTAGGAAAAATAAGACAGAGAAACTTGTTCTATAGAATATATGGGACCCTCCCTAAAGTACCTTAGTATTTACAGAGATGCAGGTTATTATGCGTTTTATATAATGTGCCCAAAATTTATAAAACGTAATAAGATTATATATAACTGGCAAGGGCCAGTATATAACTGCGTGTAGAAAGACCCCGTTGGGCTCGTCAATATGAACAACTTTTTTGTACTGTTTGTCACAGTGTAACGACCTTCGAAGATATTCGGAGTCCTTGAGGGATTATAATTTTGTTAAGTGGGGGATTAAACACATTGAAGTAATCATAGCATGTAAGCCCCAAATGTAAGGCTATAATTAACCTACAAGACGAGTTGCTTTCAAAAGGCTGTGACTGCGAATTATACAGCTGTGCGTTTATGTACTTATGTACCTATATTATGTTGTGTTTACAGTTACATGCCCGTGAATTTCCCCAAAGAGGAAAAGGCGTAAGCGAAACAGCGAATAGGCTATCCCTGTCAATCAGGGAATTACCTGCCGAAAGAGGGAATGGGAAGGCGCTGCAGGTAAATTGTTACATCACCCAATAAAACACGGCGAGGTGACAGTGCCGGATTTGTGTGCACTCGGAACACAAAGCGACAGAATCATTTATACTTGGTAGCACCATAAATTCCCAGCGGCTTAGAGCTAAGGCTCTTTCTGTTGCTTCAAGAAATCCTTTTTAAAATTGTCTCCTCAACATCCCGGACCATTAAATTTGAGCTCCCTTTATTGTTTACCAGCATGGTTGGCGGGATTTTGCAGCGGAACCCTTAGTAATAGTGACTTCAGGACACTGTGCTTGTCAGGAAAGTCTATTTATGCCTATTATCTACGAATATAAAAGCTATGTAATTTGAAAGTGTAGAAAAGTATTACGTAGATCAGTATCTACATACATACTACTTTTCTTCTAGGTATGTGTTTTTTGCGATGATTTTTGTCACAAAATTAATCTTTCAAACTGTAGGGGAGTCGAAACTGTAAACATACTTTTACCAAAAACTACAGCTTCAAGAAAACAATTAATATGATATTTGAGATGAACACTAGTGGCAGTAGGATGGAGAAATACCGTACTGTAAATGAATTGTATCTTACTATTAAATGCCGGTTGCAATACGTACTTGTTGCATAGAATTTTATTTTGAAATTATTTTCTCTTAGCAGTTTAGGAGATAGTTTTTACACTTTCCACTCTACACGAAATTGGTTCCAGGTGTAAATCTATCTCCTCGGGTGAAAGCTCTTCGATCACGAGCAGCGTCCCAGCTCGCTCGCGACTCATCCCACCTCCATTCCCTCGGTACCTAGGACTTATGGCATCTTATTTGGCGTTCTGATCATCCTTCTATGTACATATATTGTAACAAAAGCGAAGTCTGTCTGTCCGCTTAACTAAAGATAAAAATCAAAGGTTGAGGTGAAAGGGTAAACATCTGTAACTGTCTGAGCACCTGTGGAAGGCAGGCATAAAGCGTATGTACCATTTCATAAAAGAAGTGCTCGTAATTTGAATTGACACTTTGGGACGAAATACTAGACAACGCTAGTACTCATACCTAGTTTGAGCTGCGCAAATATCAATAACTAAGCGCAACTTGCTGTTATTTTTAGTTACCATATCTTATCCAGGGTGTCAATAGAATACTATTCCGACTTAGTCTTAGTTTGTAGATTACTTGATACTGCTGTATGTACATGTGTACCACTTACGCTTGGAATTTTTCAGTTATTCAAATCCTAGTAGTGTTAGAGGTGCAAAATAGATGTAAAAAATGGGTTATCCCTAACAAAATTTATCATCACTGACATTTAGTTGATCATGATGACGATGATGATAGTACAATTTAGAATTACGTTTGGTATGGCAGTACTACTCTCTACTTTATTTTATTCCAACTTCTATCGAAATGCAATAACCATTGATTGCATCCCCGTCTGAGTAATTGGTGTGAACCGCAGACGGATTGATTACGACAAAATCTCCCGCCCTTTATAGAACTGTCCCATAGACAATAATTAATATCTATGAGCGGCATTTCACATAGGTATATGTTTTAATTTAAGTTATCTTTTGTCTATTTGAAACTTACGAAGATATTTAGGATTTAATTTCTAACCGTTGAACCGTGGGTACTTGCTTTAGCAAGTGCCTCTGCCTACCCCTCTTTGGGATTAAAGGCGTGAAGTGTATTTATTTCTTTATTTATTTTTTTAATTTCTAAAAATATTCCTTTCCTTTGCCTTGGTTATGAAAGCCATGTAGGCTTTCCGAATGGGTGAGAAAAAATCTAGTGTGACAATCTACACTAGATTTTTTCGATCGATATATGTATTATATAAGACCGACCCTACAAATTAGTCCTATGACACTTTTTTAAAACGATTTGGAACGTCAAGCACTATTAGGATATCACTACTACTCTACTGTCATAACTGAAAATGTCTAAACGTAAGTCGTATATACACAGATCAAAAGGGTCTAGGGATCAAGTACATTTTATAAGATTGCAATCAAGAATGTGGTGATAAGTGGGGAATTAGGTAGGAGACCAATCCAGAAGATTAAATTTCATTTAACTATATTAGATTTTTTAGAGCTAAAAATGTTCTTTATCCCTAGACACTTTTGATGTGTGTACATACAACAGTCTCAAGCAATCTCATAGTCGGCGCCTTCGGCATGCCTGGAATAAAGGCAGCTGATGTATTCTATTTACATCCCAGATTAGCAGGGGGGGGGGGGTAAGGGATATTCCGGGAGTATTTCCTAATGATATGGTTTCTACTA